>CAJNIZ010008411.1:0-14710 GCA_905231905.1 Symbiodinium pilosum
TTCACGGGGACAAGTTGACGCGAGGTTTTCTAGATCATTCAGCCAAGACGACCAAAACCAACGCTTAGCATTGCGTACAACCCTATGGAACCTATTCCGGGCTACCCTGAACGTTGTGTCGGTGGCTGGTGAAGGATGCCGTTGACGCTCACGCCACGCGGCGTTCCTTGCAAGGAGTGCGTTCATGCAAGCATTGTTCCACCACTCCGGCTGCCGCTTGGGGTTGCTGCCGCAACATGGTCGGTACAAATGAGGATCGCTCCTCAAAAGTATGTGCAGCAACTTCTCGTATAAATGATCAAGTGCTTCCCGACGCGCACTATGCGAAATGAGGTGGGGGGCATCATGCAAAAGATTGCGCCCTTGTTGGGACCATGATTGCATTTGAGCTTGCTGTGATTGCAATAATTGGTACCAATCACGTACACGCCAGGTGGTTGGCAGAGGCGGCGGGTCAACTTTGATCCCTTGGGTCAGTGAAATTATTAGTGCATAGTGGTCACTGCCCAGAAGCGGACAACATATGGATTGCGCTGGACACGAACACTGCTCACCATCATGAACTTCAACAGTTTGGACTGTGTTGGGCCAGCACAAGGTCCAGGGCAGCCGCGCCGATGTGTGGGGACATTACGCGGGTTACGCAATTCCAAACCAAAAGTACTCATCAGTAAGCGGATTTGTTCCACACATGAACGGTCCATGGGCCTAGGTGGGCGGTCATCAACTAAACCGGGAAACCAGACATTACTATCCCCCGCTAACACAATAGGAGCCCCTGGCAGCGCATGTGTCAATGTTTGGACGGACGCGAACAGCCTGTGCCAGAACGACAGACGTTCGTGTTCCGGGCAACCAACACGAGGTGCATAGAAGGTGGCGAGCGCTATACTGGAAGATTCATCCTTCAAGCTCAACAAACGCCACTGTATCTCTGTTTGGTCATGAATTGCAGGGATGGGCGAAATGGAGTGTGCGGATTCCTCATGGCAGAGAAGCCCGACATCGCGACCACGAGTGTTGCAGGGGCCATCCAAAAAAAAGGTTGATCATCCGGTAAATTAATATCAGCTGGGCAGAACGGCTCCTGGAGCAAAACAACGTGACAAGACTGCGACTCGAGGAAATGGGTGAATCCATGAAAGCCATCATGCAAACGACCTGAGTACGACCACAGCCTATTGCAATTTAAGACGGTCAGAATTGTCGGGCGCCACGGCCCCGCCCATGGCCGAGCGCCCCAACCGTTTCCCTGATTGCGTCGTCTGCGGATAGGTGGTCTGGACTGCTCATGGTGCTCACTGGACTGATACGAAGTTGCATTTCCATCGACAATGTGGGCATGATGCGGACGCCTGAGTGACACATGATTAACTGTGCTGCGTGCAGAACACGAAGACCTTGCATACGCTGCACGACTTTGGGGGGGCAGGCGGTGGTGGGGGCACTCGAAGCACGGGTCGCCTTGTAACACCTAACCTCTCACAACCTGATGGCAGACGCTCCCAACCACCATGCTGCCCACGGTCAGGTGGGAGGGGCGGTGGCGGAAAGTTGTGCAAACGGGGGGGGGGAGGGGGTGGTGGTGGTGGTGGCACCACGCGCGGGACCAAACCAGGGGGTGCAGGGGGAGGCGGAAGAAAAGGATGTCGGGAATCAACAGCGCGATGTCACATGCAGTTGCTGCATGCGGGTCGTGACGCACGGTTTGATTGCAAATTCCCGGCAGCCGGGTATTGAGCGCTTGCAAAATGTCATTTACCATGTTGGACAAGAAAAGCACAGACGACTGCAGGTCGAGAATGTCTTGCGACATGCGTGTCAGCGGGCTTGGGCCAACGGCCCGCTCTATGACAGCGGCATTTGGCACAACAGGATTGGGAGCAACGGAGCCATGCTCATCGACCTCCACGACGTTGTTACCACCTGGAGAGCTCATGCTATCAGGGTCGGGGCGTGAAGCAGAATCCAAAGGGGGCGCGCGAAGGGCTGGCAGGGACAAGTCAGCAAGGCATGATGATGTCCAAGTGCGAAACACAGGCAACAGGGATCTAATAGCAGAAAACGCATCACCATGGAAAGTGACCGTTTTGTTGGCCGCGTGGAACAAAACTCCGCACAGGAGTGGGGGTCGCCGACCCAACGCGCCGTTCCTGCGATTTATCCTGAGCCAAGCACCCCATGCAGTGGTGCCTTCGATCTTAAGTTGTGGGATTCCCAAATCTGCAAAACTGCCACTGGCGATGAGATCATTTATTTTCTCGACGAACGCATCCAAAGACATGTCGACATACCTGGTCAGTTGTGTACGGCCGTAGCCGGCTGACGGGGCGGACTGTGCCACATGACTGTGTGTGCAGCGGGGTGGTTCACTTGCACATCGTTGCGCGGCGCCGGTGTTAACGGGAACATGTGTGGATGGAGAAAAGCAACTTGTGCACACCGAAAACCGACAACCTTGTGAGCAGTGGTAAAACACTGATGCATGCGGTATGGGTTGATTGCAGATGCAACAACGGCGTTGCGTGCCGCATTGTGCACCCCTACGTTGCTCACAAGGGTGCTGATGGAGGTGTGTAGGGCACAGTCGAACTGTGGGATCACTGTTGTCAGCATTGCCAGCTGGCGGTACACGCGACGACTCCACACCATGAGGTGGATCATGCGGCACACCAGGTACGTGACCTACTGCTGCCTCTACGTCCGGCGGGGCATCAGGCAATGCTTGCGTCGGAACATGTTGCAAAGACGAGGGCCAGTGGCCGGCTTCACGAAGGAAGGTGACAGCACGGTCTAGTTCCGATGCGTCTTGAAGGCCTGCATACACTTGCAACAACAGGTCTTGCAGCAGATTGGGGATGTGTCCATCATTATCAAGCACCGGGGGCAGCAAGCACCGCATCCCAAGCCTGGAACCAGGAGGATACCGTGCAGCAACTGCGCGAAGCTGATCGACTGCGGCGACGTCTGCTGCCGTGCTCGCATCAGCAGCAATTTGGAGCAGCTCAGCATAAGCTTGCACGAAACGGTTGATGTCGTGGACAATTCGGGATAAACCTAAACAAAACGGTTCAAACCATGAAATTTCATCACACCATCTTTGGATTGCATGCGGCTCCAACATGCCAGCTGTATGCAACAACAGAGGACAATAGATGAACGAATTCGTGCTGTCGTTGTTGGAAGTGGGGGGGGGCTGCCGCAAAGTAGTTGCGACCATTACACAGTGGCTCTGCCTGGTCCTCCACATGCTGAACGGCGCCATCTGCGCGAAATGGCAGTGTGCAACCTGGTAGACAAATCCAATTCCTGGAACCATGGGGCCATCGGCTGAACAGCAGCTCCACCCGTTATGAGGGGGTCATTGTGTAGAATGGTTCGCTCGCACAGGTTACACCCCCATTCCCCTTCCCAGCCAGTTTGCTCGCGAATGCCTTGCGCATTCACTTGGAATACACGATTTGAAATCCATTCCATCTCACGTGCATGCACTGTGACATCCCAAGCCGATGTGCGTGCACAACATAACACGAGCACATTGTTTGGCCTCGGCGGCATACCTTCCAGCATGTTGGGCTCTTGCTGTTCCGGGAGGTCCTCCCATGTGTTCTCAATGGAGAGGCCAGCGCGGTGACACTCTGACTGCAACAATTCGTCTGCAGAACCCCCTGGCCATGGATCCCTGCAACCGAATGCGCATGTGCATCATGCACGACAAGTGTATTTGCATACCACATCGACATGGCCAGCGCCACAGCGGGCGGTTGGAATTGCGCCCGGAACCTTCAACCAAACGCTGCTGGCAGAGCGCACAGTCATCACGGGAAGAACGGCAAGAGTTGGCGGAGGAGCTGTGATGGGGGAATTGTTCACACGTCGAGGTTTTCCCCGGATCTTTTCGGCTGCGCTGATGCGTCCAATCGGCTATTCCTGTGCACAGGGCCGCCCTGCAAGCCGTGCTTCCAGCAAGCGCGCGGACGGCGGGCTGACACATGGAAGGTGCGGCGCGCACTGGCCAACCCTTGCCAAGACGCAGATCCAACAATGACCAAGCCAAGGGTCGTGATGCAACCACCGCAAACATCCATGTCCAATGGAGGCTGGAAGCTTTGCTGTGCCGCTGCCCGAATCAAACCGGTGCCGCGCACGCCTTCTAAGCCGCCAGGCAGTGCCGGCACCAAGCCGGCCACTCCAGCCTAGGATTGGCGTTTATTGCGGCAGTGCCGGGACACGATCAGCCCGAGCGCGCAAAGCCGTGCTGCGAAACAGGGTTGCCAAAAAAACGTGTCGGCTGCCACCAGGGCCCCCTGCCTCCCGGTGCTGTGCAAAAACTTCGCCATCTGGGGGGGAACGTTTCCGCAGGCCGGAGTGCGCCCCAGGTCGTTCTTCACACACTCGCTCACTCACTCGCCCACTCGCTCGCTCACTCGCTCGCTCACTCGTTCGCTCACTCGCCCACCCACTCACCCACTCATTCATTCACTCACTCACTGACTGATCGGCGTCCCAGAACATTCCGCTGTCACCGGGGTGCAACAACTCCGTCTGCTGGAATTTTTGCAGGGAGGACGTGCGCCGCAGATTGCCGCATTACAAATGGGAAAAAGTTGTTGCGTGCAATTCTGCGTTGCCACATGGCTGCATCAAAAACAGTTGGCTCCATTGGTGGAGGCCAATGTGACAGCGCCGGGTCTGAATCGGCCTTGTTAAATCGGCTTCCATGGCTGTTGGACGAGCGGTTGTGTTGTTACTCCAAAGTTCCAATGCGTTGTCTCCCGCGTGTGCATTTACATTCGGGATGCGTGTAATTCTCATGGCCAGTGGACACCCCTGCCGCGACCAGCCCCGAAGCAGCTCGCTGTGTGCAAAGGCTGAGTCCGGGGCGCCGCGTAAACTCTCCGTGGATGGGGCTCGCCGTTGGTGGCGAGCTTTGGTAAGTCCTGGTGGTAGACATTCGAAATTGAGAGCTTTAAAATTCGGATGAAACGGTGCACGGTTGAACACAGGTTCCAATTCGGGCAAAACTCGGGTCATCGGGGCCGAGGCTGGTCTCTCCGCGGGATTGCACGAGGTGTGGCGAGGCAACAAGCCCGCAGTTCAGGAAGGAATCGCTGTCTTTGGCAAGCCCATGGGACACCCGGCGTTTGCGCAGGCATGGGCCGATGAATGGCTGCGTACGGACCAATTGCCCAAGTTACCGGGATTTGCACTGCGCCGGGCTGCTTGTACTGCTTCCCTCAGGCCAGCCATGCCACTCGGACGTCCAAGTGCTGTACTTGTCCTTGTGATCTGGACCACCGCGGATAGTGTTCCCCAACAGTGCCGCGACCAACCGGCGGACGCGGCGGCTCGCGCGGCAAGGGGCGCGCGGAGAACACGGAGGCGTACCAAGTTATTCGCGGACGACGCGCTGCACCCGTCCCTGCGCTCCAGCCCGCACACTGCAACCTTTTTGGCAGCAGAGCCTTGGCGACCAAGCCGTCCAACTCAGAGCGATTGAAGTGGGCAGTGTTCGTCTCCAAGCCAGCGAGCGCACTAGCCTTCCTGCAGATGGACCGCAGCCAGCTGGGCACTCGCTGGAGATTTTCGCTCCAGCACAACACATCACAACACCAACAACGAAAACTCGTCGCCCTGATTGACAAGCCAGAACTTCACCTCCACAATAGGTAGGACAAGCTCCCTTTCCCAAATGATGGAGGTCATTGGATAAAACCCCTTGTGCTGAAACTTGCCAAGGTAAGGACAAGGGATGTGGACACATCATCCCTGAAGGAGGCACTGTGCATACCTTCTAGTTCAGCAATTGTCATGTGATGTTTGTTATGTGTTCGTGGCTTCGCCGTCCACATGCCAGAGCAGGTGTGCCTGGCCAGATGATTTCAGTCTACCGGACACACCTCCGTTCTGCGAATGACCTTTGCCAAGGCCTCTTCCATAGCGCCAAGGGAATTTGTCATGTGAACCATGTCCGAGGTCTGAGGTGGTTTTTAGGAGGAACAAGGGTCGTAGTTGAAGAAAAGTAGCACGTACATGACTCGTGTGATTTTCAGCATGACATATGCCTTGCAGGATGACATATGTTGCTTTGAAATTTGAGATTACGTGATTAAGGGGACTTGTTTAAGCGAGGGTGAAGGAACATTTGCCCCAATTGAGTGGCTGCCTATCTTGGCCGCGCGGTGCATTGTAATTGCTGTTTTGTTGTGAGATCTGCAGCTTCGTGATGTGTATGCCAAATTAGGTGGACAACGATGCTAAGACGTACATGATAACCATCAGCTCACGTGACATCATATGAAGCCTGCCTTATCATTCGCTATAAGCAACGAAGGTGTTGCAATCATCTGACACGATGAAGGTCGATTTTTGAAGATGAGCGAATTGTGTTTCAAAAGCAGTGGCCGGAGCTGAAGCCCGTCAATAATACAATTTTGCATGCATGATCTTGACCCTGCTCAGGTGACAACGTGAGTTTTCGGAAGGATTGGGACAGCCGTCAATGGGGCACAGAAATGGCAGTGGATGTTCAGGCAAGCTTTTTGTTACTTTTTACATCAGAAATATACTGGGTCTTCCAAAGCCTCGCCAAGCTTTATTATTGTTTTTTCTTCTGTGGTCCTCTGATCCTCTAGTCTGCTGGTCCTTCTGCTTCCTGGGCCCTTGGTACAGCATTTGGAGTTTTTGAAAGGTTGAGGGCACGAAGAATTGCAGCCTCAGCAGCTTTCGAAACATACGAAGAGAACAAATTACAGCATTCTTTGCGGATCTTGAAGAAGTACCAACATTCTAAAAGCTAGCGCGTTTGCCCCTTGCAATGCTACGAATGTTGCACGGTACCGCATGAGTGGAGTCCTTGAAGGCCAATGATTACAGTAAATTGCAGCATTTGTGCTTTCGGCCGGCTATGAATATGGAAATTGCAGCATTTTTGGGGTTGTGGTAAGGTACAAAAACAGTTAATGAAATCCCATGTATTGTCTGAAATTTTGCAAGCACAGTGAAGCATTTGGAAATCTTGGGAGTTTACAGAAACCGTTAATTTTCCGTGTTGTACTGCAGAACTGTTGGTCGAAAGCGTGCAAGAAGGTAAGGTATGTACATCTTCTTGTTTTCAGCCATGTTTTTGCAAGTGGGAGGGAGCTGTGCCCCCCCGACCCCCCGGTATTTTAAAGTGCGGGCACTATGCGTGAATACATTACGCAAAGGTGGGCAAAAAAAGTGCATTGGTATTTACCTTTATTTCCCGCCATCCAAGAATCTTCTGCGACACTACCCAAATGATGAAAAGGCTTCGGTTCCGCATACCTCCAAAGACTATGTTTGCCGGTGCTCGCAGCCTGGAAGCAACCCCTGGGACCCAAATCAAAGGCGGCATGTTGTAATATTTGTTGTCCTCGGCACCAGAACCAATAAAATGTCCCAACCTATTCAAAAATGAATTCCAAATATAATTCCGGGCCCCTGAATTCTAATCCAAAAACATGTTTGGACTTCCGTCAGGTGATGCTCTCGCACGCAGGAACGACCAGTTTACAGACCATCATTAAGGAGGCCACCAATGGCAACGCGTATCCGGTGTGGGGCTTATCTGCCCTAAGCAGTCGCAGTGCTCCAACGACATCACCCAAATATGTACGCAGCCGCATGTGATCAGGCCGCCTTTCAAGGGGTTCCTTGCACCGGCGCCAGGGACCAAGTTATGGGAACATGATGTGGCAGAGAGATGGACCCGAAGCCATTCCAAAAATATCCATAAATCATGCAGAGTCGTGCAGGTTGTCAAGCGGTGGTTGCCAGACAAAGGCGGCTTGTCGCACAGCACGTGGTGAATTGCTTTTTTTCTCGGTGAAGCTTTCGCTTTCAGGCTTTCTAGTGTTTTTATTGCATTTGAGCATTCTCCCCAGGCTATGGATTCGTGAAGCCGGACAGTGGTGGCACGGTTTCTTGGAAAATTTGATCATGGCATTCAGCATCGAAAAGCATGGGGTTTGACTTGATGAAATGCAATGTGCGCTGAGTGTTCATGGAGGGGCCGGGACAGAGGTCCTTGGGCTGCGTGGCCTTGAATCAAAAACATTTTCTGCCTAAAGCTAGGGCATGGCAAGACGTACGGCCCGGGGCCTCGACAATGCCGAGGGGTTGCTTTGGTGCCAGCTTCGGGGGGGCACGAAGCTGTAACAAGAACAGGAGAGAGCGAGGGAGAGAGTTTCCAAATGGATGGACGGGGTTCAACAAGGCACACTGCGAGTGCAGCCTGTAAAAGAACAATTCGAATAGGTGCAAAAAGGCCACGTAAGAAGGGCACACGGACATGCGGACATACGACGGTCTTCAATATCCGGAACCTTGCTTGTCACGACTTCATCAACCGAACAGCTGAGGGTTTATAGCGTACCTCCGGGGCTGTCCTTATGGCAGCGCATGCCCAGCATACCTCAACCTGCTTGTCAGCATCTGTGTGCAGTCAGTTGTGCTTCCCTGCTGGCCCGCCTGCTAAGAGTTATGCGCTTCCGAATTCAGACCTGGCTTCAGGTTTCCTGCAAGGCCAACAAGGTGCCTGGATGCGCCTAGATTTCCCGTAGGATAGATTAGAACACAAAACAAAAAACATCTCACAAGGCCACCTGTCCAAAAGCTTAGACTCCTGGACAAAACACCGTCAATGTGACCAACCAGCCTGCTTGGCAGTAAAGGTCTCCTTGCAAGCTATGCCGCAGGATCCTCATACAAAGCGCCTAGTGGTGCAGTGACGGAGTATACGCCCACCAGGCCCGAGCGAAGCAGGAACTGACTACTCAAAGGAGAGGTAAATGCGCAACGAGGTTCGTAAGAACCAGGCATCCCTAGCAAACTGAAGTGTTATGTATGGAAGGAGATGTTCCTGCTGGTTTTACAGTCCACAGGTGTCACAGGGTCAGGACATCAGAAAGCAATCAAGTCCGTGAAGTTCCGTTTGGGGTGAGCAAGAGAGATAGTGGATTGCGCCTCCTGAGATTGAACAAAGGGAAAAGGGGGGATATGACACGGCAGCGGCAGCCCCGGCGCGTTTCTCCGGGACGTCGCGTGGCATGCAGAAGAAGAAGGAGAGATCAATTCAGCGGTTCATGCTGTAAACGAGATGTTGGTGTTAATTAGTGCTGTGCTTGGGACTTTGTGCGGGCGGAGCGACCAAGAGTTGCAGGCCTATCAAACCAGATAAGCTAGGGAGAAGATTAGGGAGAAGTCGAACGAGAAATTAACAATTTCAGGGGGTATTGTACCTATTGTAACATATAATGTACACGGGAGAATGATGGTAAGTATTGTGCTGGGGTCCTGCATTGTGCATTCGGAGATGCGTTGACCAAGGACATCTATGTCCACCAGTCCGCGTTAGAAGGTGTTGCCGCTTTGAATTGTGGCGACCATGTCAGTTTCTTGAGGCGAGACTGCAAACCATTGGCAATGTTGTCACGGCTTTACGTATCTTACCTGAGCATGTTCCCTTATTCCTGCTTGCTTATGTAGGCACAAACGAAACACTGAAAGAGAACATGTGCATGTGTGAGGGTAGAAGTAAGCACGTTGTCCCTCTGGACCCGTCTGGAGGCTGGCTGACGTGCAGGCCCGAGCCATGTAGCTGCTTGTGCAACAGGATGAGGCTAGTTTTGCAGGGTTCGTGTAAGCTGAACATTCGGGGACTGCAAGCTGCATGATGAATGTCTGAATGTTCCGGTGTGCGACAAAGATCTGACTGCGGGACACTTTCCGCTGGCAACAGAAAGTAAACACGAAACCCCTCGTTAATGAAGCTTGCAAGTCATGGCATGTCATGGATGAGCAGGATTTACAATTGACAATATTCCTGCAAAAGTGCGACAGAAATCAATATAAGCCTTTGCAGCATGCAGACGGCCATGTTCACACATGTCTGTAAGCAGGCACGATCAGCACAGGTTCTAGCACAATTTTGTCAGAGGTTTCTCCTCAGGATGCTTGCGTGCGAATGCAAACTGTGTGCCAGGGCCAAGGCAAGTTCAGAGCCGCTCAGGCAAGCCTGATCGAAGTGGTTGATTTTGTTGCCAGCTGCAGTCATTTGGGCACTCATTTATGCTGCTCAGTGTTGAGATCGGCCTCACATGTTGCTGGAAATTCATGTAGCTCCTGCTAGTGCAAGCAACGTTGAGGTCGCACACATGTTCAATGAACCTTTAGTAGGCAAGCATTTACTTTGCCTGCTGAAGGTGACGGTAATTCGTTCTGGCACATTGTTTCAAGATCTGCCTCTAGAGCCAGCGGTGCCTGCAGCTTGGATGATGATCTGGAGGGTTGCCTGAGGGTTGCTCACATGCTTCGCTGCGATGCGTACATGTGGTGCATCACTGCGTGCCCCATCCAGATTAGAAAAAGCTGTGCCCAAGGAAGGACCTGTTGGACAATCGCTGTTGCTACACCTGGCGCGGGAACAGGACGAGCGTAGCTGAGCCCCGTTGCCATGTACATGCTGTCTGCACAGTTGTTATTATGAGCGAGATTTTTGGCAGAGAACATTGCAGGAAAGCCCTGAGATGTTGGAGTTCCTGGAGCCGTACCTGCTGCACAGCTCCCTTGACTGTCACTTGGTATTTGAAGTATTTGTGGGCGGCACTGTTATGAGCCATAAGACTTTTCCCGTGCCATAGTGCTTTCCCATATGCATCATGACTGTAAACGCTGTATCGGATGGTCTCATGCATTACCTTTGAGAGGCCCCTTTCTCGTCCTCTCTGAAGGGCAACTGGTTGAGTCAGTTCCAGCGCCATCCAGGGAGGCAGGCCCTGCACAAGTCAGAATGAACCATCAGCAGCGCAGTACAAGATGTGACAGGCTTTCCATCGGCTGAAGCAATTGGTCAGGAATTTTATAGCTCCTCCTTAGCATTCATTTCCATCTTTTGCAGATATGCTCGATGCGCAGCTCCAAAGCTGCATTGCCAAGCGAGGATACCTGCGAAGAGTATGGTGCTGCGCTGCTGGTCGACTTCGAGGGGGAGATGCCAGGCAGTGACCAAGAGTTAAATTAATTCAGATTGCGCTAGCATTTTGAGCATGGTTGTGGTCACAGAGCAATCGCAGGTCACGGTGGCGAAGTCAGCATTGCACAGCTCCAGTTCACCCAGGCGTTTCTGGGTTTAAGTTCTTGAAAGACTGCATAAGGGGTTGTCAGACGCATGAGAGCCATGCAGGTGCTTGATCTGAAGACATTGAGCCCCCTGCGGCTACATCCGCTGCAGAGATTTCGATGCCCCGGCTGCGCAGTTGCGATTAGGAGCTTGCGGCGCCGCAAGGTGATGTGCTTGCATGCCTGAGAGAAATAGTCTCCTGCACTCGAACTGCAAACCCGAGAGCAGGTTTGAGTTTACTGCGACCATGCCCAGCTCCAGCATCAATGCTTATTTACCAAGCAAGGCTTTCTCCTTGACCTCAGATATCCGAGCGGAGTGGAAATTATTCGGCAGGCGGGGGCGGTGTGTTGCAAGTGTTCGCTGCAAAGAGGCATTCGCAAAACCACAGCTAGGCCGCAAGATGTGGTGAAGACACAATATGCAAGCATCAGAGCAAGAGCAGTTATCCGAGCTTGCTCTGGGATAAGCTCGGCTTTGCTTGATGGGCCTTTGGGGCAGATAATTGAAGGTCATGGGAAGCCAGAAGATCTTGAAGATCCTATGGGGGGCACAAGGTGACTGTCAGTGCCTGATGCCTCCTGGCAAAGGATGTCTGAAACTTCTATCAGAAGCCACAAGCAAATCTCTTCTGGTGTCTGTGTCATGTGTGCAAATTCCTGGGTGTATGAATGCAAAGAATCCATTCTTGCAAGCATGCTGGCACTCATTGCCATTTCCAGAAGTTGTGCTCATACGGTAAAGTTCTGAATGGCAATCAATTTTCCAAGCACTCGCATGACCAGTCAAGCTTGTGCTGCTCGGTCTCACGGTCTCAGGTACCAGCTGCGGCCGTGCTATATTGGAGTTTATCCAGTTGGCACACTCGACGCGCAGGTTGCTTGACCATTAGAGAACATCGCACCAACATCATGGCCTTTTTGCTTTGCTCTCAGGTGGCCTTTGATGCCAACATCCTCATAGGCATGGCCAAGATGCTGCAGACAGTTCCTTCAGAGACCACGGACGGCCTTCCGGTGAAGGAGGCGCATCAGTTTCTTCAGGTGTCGTCCCTTTTATCAGGGCAGCGGCATAGTCGATGGTCAATGGCTATTTGGTGGTCTCCGTTGCGGTCGCGGTAGTCATTGCGGCTTCACGTGATTTTTAATATTATGCGCAATCAAAACCAAACTGCTGATGTGCTGGAATTGAACTTTGCATTCAAATCGGGGGCAAACGCAAGCTTGCGGTAAGATAGCACTACTTGTACCAAGATTCCATTTAATTACCGGAATCGAGACTTCTACTGGTTCGTGTCCAGTCACACCGTGCAAGTTAGGGCTACATTTACACCCTCTCCAAGATGCCAGTCACCTGCTCAGGAGCAGATCAACTGGGACGCGGCCCATTGTGAGACCCATGGCAAAGCACAGCAGTTTGCAACATCGCCTTAGCGCTAAGAAGTCTGGCGGTTAGATCGTGCAGCCAAGGAACAAGCGAGCGCTGGCAGTACCTTTGAGCCGGGAGAGTGCGCTGTATGCAGTTGATGACCTTCACCGCATCGAGGTGGGCAATGAAGTCAGCCACATGTCAGGCCTGAAAAAAACAGAGCTTGAGCTAGTTTTGCTCGATTTGGAATCTCAATTTGCGGATAGCCGGCGAGATTCCCGGAGCTTCCTGTGCTCTTTCAGGCTATCGTTGGCACCAAGCTTCCTCCCAGTGGATCCTATGCTCTGTGGCTGCAAACGGACGTTTGCCGTTCTAGGGCACAATTTCTTCGTTGCAAAAGCCAAGGCAGCGGCCCTCCAGCACACCACCCAGATGCTGATGAGCTTACGCAAGGTGCTCAGATGCCCTGTGCACAGCCAGCTCGTTGCAATTGTTCAGAACGTTTAAGTCAACATCCTTTTAAGATTTGGGTGTCTAGCTCGTTTTCACACATGTTTTCACTGTCGGCGGTTCATGTACTCTGCATGAAGGCATCCATTGAATCAAAGCATGCTTTCGACACTTTAACCGGCTACAGTAGAAAAGGAAGCTCATTTGATGATGCTGATCTTGCTTCAAAGTTGCCTTCTGCGTGGCATGAGATCTGAGGGCAAGATCCGTGTGGCCTTGTAACTTTGGAGCAGGACCTCAGGCGCTCTCAGCTCTGCCTTGCTGCCCCGCGGACAATCAGATTTGATCTTGAAAGGTGGCTGGAAAAGCGTGAGGGCACAAAGAAGATGGTAAAGGTGCTCGGTGCACGACCAGATTAGATTTGGCATGCTAGCACAGATTCTGCGGATGTTCCTGTCTGAAGATCTTTGCGTTGCATGCAATGCTAGGGCCTAGGGGAACAAGGATCACGCAGCTCAGCCAGCAGTGATCCTGCAGGCAGTTCAGATTGCCCGGCACTGCATCTCTGTCCAACTACGATTCACCCTTGGAGGCATGCCCGAAGCCATTCGTGTCTCGAGTGCACATTTGCCCGGGTCGAATTATGCTTCCGCGAAGCAGGACGGGGAAGCTCCATCGAATCTTATCCTGATGTCAACATGACAATCCAGACCGCACTGGAAGCTTGGATTGCAGTTAGCTGTGTTGGAAGACGCGACTTCGGCATAAGCGGTTTTGCCTGGTTGTGAAGGTAAGCAGGGGCCCAATCCTTGTGCTATGTCAGTTTATGCGAACCTCGAGAAGGGTGGCGGTATCTTTTCCATCTCTCTCTCTCTCTCTCTCTTTGCATTGTTTTCCGTTTCTTGTTTTTTCCGCTAGGCCAGAGGGTGAAACAAGAACAGCAAGCAGACAAGCAGGTCAGCAGGCGAGCAAGCAAGATAAGCAAGCAAACAGTTTATTGGCATCATATTTTCTCGCATTCATAGATTTGTCTTCATGTTTTCTTGTTTTCACTTGTACTCAAGACCCACTGCAAAAAACACAGGTGATGAGTGTCAATCAAGTTGAAAGCATGTTTACCAGGCTACTTCATATCTCATCATGTTTCATGTATTAATTGTTTTCATCATTTTCATGATGTCCGTCATTTCATTTCTCATCATTCTATCATGTTTCTTTCTTTTCTTCATATATTGATGTTTGAATTTTGCGATGCTTTTAGATATTTCATTATGTTTCAGAATGTCTCGTTGGTTTCTCGGCAGCTTTTCATCATTTTTCACCATCCCCCTCATCTTTCATCATGTTTCACTTGTTTTCCTTCGTCGCACTTCATTTTCTCCATGTCTTGTTATTTTCTACATATTTCATAGTTTCGCCACTTTCAACAGTTGTGACCACTCTTCATCATTTTCAGCTTCCCAGTATTTTCAGCATGTGCCATGATTGTTAGACATGTTTTTCAATCCTCATCATGTTCACTACGTTTCATGAATTTTCTTTTTTCTATCCCAGATTTTTTCAGAGTTCATGATATTTTCGTCAGTTTTCATTGATTTCCGAAGATGTTCGGGGCAGGATGCCGAGGTTTAGAAATACTCGTTGTGCTCTCGTTCTGAGTAATATTGCCATATTGCTTCTTAACATTGCCAGATCAAAACCGTCGGAGAAAATCCAATCTCCTAGGTTTTGCGGGGGGGGGGGGGGGGG
>CAJNIZ010008413.1:0-10883 GCA_905231905.1 Symbiodinium pilosum
GCATCCCCACGCATTACGAAAGTACAGGACTTTCTGACTTTTTGACATTCCACGAAAGCCAGTATTTCCTCAGTTTTTACATGGTTTCAACATGCGCAATCTGGCAAACATAGTTGGTAGGGAGGGGGGGCCTCCTGCTGCTGCTGCTACTACTACTACTTCTTCTTCTTCTTCTGAAGCTGCTCTCTCCTGCAGTGTCCTGACACATAACGCTCTCACGTTGAAAGTCGGCACGTCCTGGTTAAAAATCGAGTTCTCACGTGGAACGTCCTCATATTTTGGGGCCACCCAGAGATAAAAAACTACGAAAGTTTGCTTGCTGGCTTGAGTTGTGTCTTGCCTTCGCAGTAGTAGGGAGCAGACGACGCAGTAGTAGGGGGCAGATGCGGGCTGGAAACGGCAACGGCAAACTAATGACTACCGCACAGAAACAGGAATTTGATTTTCTTTTGGGGTAAACAGTCAATAGTCACTCTGCCACAGGCGGTTCCTGCAATAATGACCATGGCAGGGCATCGGGTCAGGAACTCCTTCGTACGGTCATGGGTTTCTTTTCTTGGCAATGGCACGAGCGACATCATTCTTGGTAAGTACATTTAACCTTCCATACCCTGTGTACTCCTTTTGTGTTTGACTTCAGTACTATTGCAAGTCATCTTGAGACTCGACGCAAACACCAGCAACAACGTAATCGGTACTGGAAGCATGCCAGGGCAGTGAACACCGCCGAAACAAACTGAACATAGAAGACAGGATGGGGAGGCTTTACGCAACAATCAATCATAATGAGCTTCATCTTATGACCGTGCAAGGGTGCCGAACACCACAGAGAAAAGAGAGAGGTTTCATGCAACAACCAAGCAAAGGATATGCGCTCGTGGCATTACTTGGTGGTCCTGCTCGCTCTGTTGTTCCCCATTCGGGTTTTTAAGATTATGATGCAAATAACTTCATGACGTTGGTTTTGCCAGACTTCCTTGACCCTCTGTAGTGTCCACAACCCTTGCAAGGTCATGATACAGGTGCGGGTACCATCAATGCTTGGTGGTTCATCGAACCTTGCTTCTCGTTTGGTAGTGTTCTCTATTCTTGTGTGAAGAGTAACATCATGCTTGGTTGTTGCATACAACCTCCCCATCTGCGAGTGCTCCGAAGGAGGGTCCCGCTTCCAAGAAAGCTAGCTCCTTGGAGCTTGTGAGAAGTTCCTGTTTACTAACTAGAACTTCCTGGGTCACGGACGACTCTTGGGACCGCCTGGTCCTGATTTTTCAGAGGTTTGCAGGTGAGCGTGGGGGGGCGAGGTTTCATGAGAGGCTTTCGAGGCCCCTTTAGGAGCTTTATACTTCTTGTACTCCAGTGCTGAAGCTAGCTTTCGTTGGACTGGGCTCGCCCATGAAGTGTTGAACAAGTCTGGAAAAGTATGTATCAATTCAGTTCTTCCAAGGTAAAATGCCAGTTCGCAGCAATCTCTGTACCACGCTGTCTTAGTCAGAACGGGAGAGTGCTTGCGAGAAACAAAGCGCTGAGAGAAGCAAGCCAGTCTGGGTGCGAACTCTCAACAATGTCCCGAAACTCAATCCGGCTCAGAAAATGTTATATGCCTCCTTCAGTCCCAGCTCCGCGCACGCGACTCCAGATTGCAAGTGACTGAAACGTTAGTGCTGATGGAGATGACCAGCGCGCAGAACGCGATGCACCTGGGTTCTGCGATGAGCTTGTAGGTGGCCCAGGTCCAATACTATAATATACTATAGTATATTATAATATATTATAGCATATTATAGTATATTATAGTATATTATAGTAGATTATAGTATATTATAGTATATCTATTGTGTTATAGTATATTATAGCATATTCATTGAACGCCATGGTCTATGCTGCCTCATTCCCTCCCATTTCCTCTATCCGGTGCAGGTAGGGGTCGTGCAGGGTGGCGTGGGTGGGGCAAGATGCGCTCTACCTAGCCTGTAGATTCACAACCTTGTTGTTGCACCTGTCTGATGATTTGTGGCTTATTCTGTTCTGTTACACGTACACCTCGCCTGAGCTGCACACGCAAAATCGACTTGTATGTCATGAGGCTATTTGTTTTACGCATGAATCGTTCTTCGCCAGCTCAGTTCAGAAGTTTTTAGGCAGGACGACTTCTGGTCCGTGGACGGCCACAGGATTTCTCTAATTGGAAATCAAGAGACCGTTTTAAGAACGGTCTCCCAGAAGTAGTTTCGGCATGATCTAAAACACGACTTTTCGGAAAGCAAACCTTGAAATCAGCAAAGCAAAGCCAAAAAGCTCCACGTTTGCAGCCTGCTTGTTGACGGAAACTACCACATGGTGTAATGCGCCGTTGAGCTTGTAGTCATGCATGGCCCCGCACGGCAACGGCATGACCATGCATGTCGTAAAGTCACTATCTCGCAAGGTTTCGTTGAATGGGTTGAGGTGCAGTCTAGCCTTAGGCCGTGCTGTAAGTTATCTTAGCAGCAATTGAGTGGCATCCCTGCGCAGGCTGTCAGGGACTCCGACACAGATGGCTTGCAGCGCTTGGCGATGAACGAATCGGGATGCGGAATTCTAACAGCAGAAGCCCTCAAGGCGTTAGCAGCTTCACCTTGGCTGGGCAGCAGTGTACTCCGAGTTATGACAGCCAGGCAGTCTTGAGCCAAAGAGCTCTACTGAGTGGAAAGGCCGCCTGAATGCATGCCGCAGCAATGCAAAGGTGACGAGGCGACAGCTTGTGCCCAGCCGGATTCGCTTGAGGTCCATTACGGCGTAAGCCGGTGTACAGCCTTGCGGATCCTTGAGCTCAGAGGTGCGCAAAACCAATGCAGGTTGAACAGGCTTGATCATGGACATGGAAATTTTTCTTGCAGGCAATAAGCTCCACGACGACTGCATGAAGATCTTTTCCCAGGCAGGTTCAGCTGTGCATGTCAACATTGGAGTCCAGATATTGTGGCTCCTGGGCGCAGCAGAGAAGCCTTATAGCCTGATAGCAAGCAGCTTTCAAAGGGTGAGGGTGGCAGAAACAAGTGTGGCTACAGTTTCAGGAAAGGGTGCCAGGCTGATAAGGGGGCCACAGGGCAGAACAAAGCATTCCGGATGCCTCTTACCAGCCAGAGGCTTCTATCTAAATTTGCTGAGCAAGAATATCTTCACGCTCAGACTGTCAGTTGCATTGAGCGACTACGCGCATTTTTGTCAGGGCCTGGGCGACAGCATCTCCCTGGAGAAGTTAATACTTGCGGGGTCTCTCTGGCTCTATGGGATTCGTGGGAGCTGTTGCCTATGCATTGGCCTTCGTGATCAGGATTGGTCCCGGTTGTTACAGACTAGCTGTACTTGGTGTGCAAGGTTTCGTCAGTTTGCCTTTTGCGCTGCGATTCGGTCCAAGAGGAAGTTCATGATTGTTGTGCAGAGCAAATCAGTGCAATCCGGCATTTGAGAATTGACATCTCAAAGCCCCCAAGCTTTACCAGACGTGCAGTCTAAGTCTGCAGATGGACTCGTGAGCATGGCCTGCTTCGTGCAATGGATTCGAAGCGCAAGGCCCGCAGCCTGGAGCAGTGGGCTTATTCTCTATGCTTGACTTGCTTGACTGGTGAGCCCTGCAAGGCTGGGCAGTTGGAAAGCTGGGAGGTCCTGGTTCGGGGCTTATGGCAAAGGCTTGAAGTTGTCCTTTTCACTTGCTATTCCTAGGACTGGCGACAGCAGCCGCGCTGTCCGCCATGCTGTCATGGTTCCTGTCATCAGGGGTAATGTTGTTGTAGAAGCAATGTCGCTGTGACTTGGAACTTCCAAGTCACCTTGACTCTGTGATGTTGTGTGGCAGGTTCAGGAGATCTTTCATCCCTTTCGATCCGGAAGCAGTGCGGTGCCGAGCAGTCCTTATTCAAGTCGCCTCTGACTTCCTGGCTTGTCAGGTAGAAAGTTCCGGAGGCGCAGCGAAAATTGCCCGGAGGCTAGCTTGAGGGAGCAGCACACGACCGATTTGATCTGTGCGATGTTGCCATGGTGTAGCTTGCCTTCCGTTTGATGAGCATTATATCCGCAGTCTTTGGTACCTCAAAGCGTTGCGAGAGCATGCGTAGTTTATTTATTTAGCTCACACAGGTGTGCTTGTGCAACAATACATTAGAAGCTGAAGCTTTGTTGATATCAACAGTAATTCATCCCAACTGAAGCCAAATAAAGCGGGCACTTCGCTGAAGCGCCGAGGAAGCTCCGTGAGTCCAAAGGGCGCTCAGCCTTCCTTTATGCAGGTCTCACCCCTCTCCACATATGCGCAATGGCTCAAATGGCTCATATGCACGATGGTGGAGACTCAGATGCGGCACCGAGCAATCTTCATGGTAGCTGGCCTTGTTTAACATCGTGCTTTAGGTTATCATGTTCGTACTTTACTTGTCTTTTCTCCATTTGATATGTATGTCCACATGCCAATGGCCAGCAGCTAAGGAATCTTAAACATTGTCCAGACAAATCCGATTCTTTCCTTCTTGCTGGTTTCCTTCGTGCCGCTGGGGTTTGCTTCTAATTTTCTGGATTTTCAACCGTCCTATGTATTTGGCTGCAACTTTGTGGCCATCATCCCTTTAGCATGGATTATCGGAAAGTCTACGGAGGATTTGTCTGCTGCAGTTGGTCAAACAATGGGCGGACTGCTAAATGCCTCATTCGGAAACTTGGTTGAGATGCTTCTGTGCATCGCAGGAATCCGAAGGAACCAGGTGATCGTGGTGCAGTGCACGCTGCTGGGGTCCATACTAAGTAACTTGCTTCTGGTTATGGGATGCGCCTTCCTGCTCGGTGGGTGGTTCTATGCTACGCAGAAATACTCTCAGCAAGGCGCCGCCACGCAGTGTACCCTGCTCGCCTTAAGCGTCTTCTCCATAGCCCTCCCGACACTTTATGCAAAAATTCTGGAGGAATCTCAGGAGTTTGAGCACATGTTGGAGGTGTCTCGATGGTCTTCAGTCTTCCTCCTTATCACCTATGCGGCATACCTATACTTCCAGCTGGGGACTCACCAAGCACTTTTTGAGGACCCTGCTGGTGACGAGGAGGAGGAGACGCCTGATTTGACGCCTGGTTTCGCTGCGGCTGTGCTGGCTGTAGCTACTGTGCTGACCTCATACTCAACAGATTTCTTAATTGACTCCCTTGAAGGCACGGTGGAGAAGTATGACCTTTCACAGGAGTTCATTGGAATTATACTGCTCCCCATCATTGGGAATGCGGCAGAGCATTACACCGCCATCACAGTGGCAATGCGAAACAAGATGGATTTGGCCTTGGGAGTCGCTGCAGGATCTTCATGCCAGATGGCTCTATTGGTCACCCCATTCAGCGTGCTGGTGGGATGGGCATTTGACAGGGATATGTCCTTGGATTTTCACTCCTTTCAAGTCGCCGTATTGTTCATATCAGTTTTTCTGGCTTCCACCATCCTCAGCAACGGCACGTCCAACTGGCTCGAGGGACTTATGCTTTTGGTAACCTACATTGTTTTGGGCTTGATCTACTTCTTCGAGGGAGCTGGCAAAGATCACTCCCTTGCAGTGTTGGATTAAGCTGCTCATTCTACACCGCCCAGGAATGCACAGCCATGGTCTAGGAGCGCTGCCAATGATCGCTTCACCTAGTGACTAGTCTAGAGCACGGACCAGAGATCCGGTTTCACAGCATTTCGAGTTGCCTAGTGGTGGAAAGTGCCGGACTGGGCAGTCAAGGCTCTGGCTCTAGGCAGGTTTTGTGTGGACCTTGGTTCTGGTACTCTGATGACAGGCGGCGAGCCTTGGGAATCGATTCGATCGAAGATCCTGCGGGCGAGGACTCCAGCTCCATTTGTTTCCAGCGGTGTGGTTTAAATATGAATGGACAGACGTGCCAGGATGCGACCGTGCCACCCCTGCAAAGCTTCCGTGAGTTGAAGGATGCTCTGCCTGAGTGGCTGCTGCAGGCTTCCATGTGGGATGCACGCTTGCTTCCTATGGACAAGAGTTACCCGGGCTGAACTTTGAGGCCTTGCCGAACCCACCCAGCCCACTTCAGGCGCCTGCCTCCTGCAGTGTTCTTCCGAAATAACAGTCCTGTGTCAGATGGATAGCTGAGAGCATTGCATTCAGTGAAAAGGTTGTATCATTTTTCTCGAAGCTTCTGGCTTCAGGCCCAGCTGCTGCCCATTATGCTGGGAGGCGTGTAACTTGCAGTCAGGTTGCAAAAAGCAAAAAGCATCGTCAGCAACTCCTCGGTCCTGTCGCTTTTGGCAGGCTCAAACGCCATTGCCGTTGCAGCTGACATCCCTGCTGGCCAGGAGGCCGGTTGCAAAAGCAGGAACCGTGTGTTTGCTAAATGGTTGACGCAACAATCTAGTTCATTTCTCAGGCACTTTCCTACCTGGTAGCTGCTGCCATGCAGGCCCCCCGTCAGGTGCACAAAGATTTCGTAGCCATTGTTATATGGTAGTTTCCGTTTTCTTTTCCATTATCCCTATAAAACCCCAATATATACCCTATTGTAATATAGTAGCTTCCAAAATATTTCCATTATCCCCTACGAGTGTCCGCACTGCTGCCAGGCTGGGGACCAGCACGGGCTCACCGAGGAGGTGGTTCCGAGCCCCCCCGCGCATCCCAGCGCTTTGCATGGGCTTCCATTTGAGCTGTAGTCTAAGTTCCTTAAAGGGGTTTATATATAGGGGGATCATATAGGGACTATGATAGGGGATATTAAGGGGGATACTAGGAGTTGGGACTATAACTCATTTTTTGGGAGGAGCCTGGTCCAGTGGCCCTGGTGCTGACAGCAACGCAGGACTTGAGAAGATGTGGGAAGATGCTCAATGGCCAAGAGCGAATTACTCAATGGTCAACTCTCAACAGCCCGCTGGGATTTTGTAGGACTCAGCCGCATCAGTGGCAACGTGTGCAACGGGCCTTCTCCGATCTTCAGGCCGAAGAGCCCCTGCTTCAAGCGGTAGAGCAGCGGCAGATGTTGCCGGGCCCATGGAGCCCTGGAAAAAACAGGGGCGCCCAGGTCAACGTTCAACAGAGACAAACTGTGGGTTTTAGTTTCCGCGAGGTCGCAGTGGGAAGGCGCTGCGCGCGGTAAACGTGTCAGGTGGCGGTGTCACTCGTCAGCAAGCGAGAGGTAAACGGAACAAACACATTGCATTTCAACAGCTGCCAAACTTCGCAGTCGCGTGCCGACAAACTCCGTGAGATGACATCATGTGGACAGGGCCTCGGGTAGGTAGATCTCTCGAGCTGCCTTGTTGTCTCGTATGAGCAACGTCATGGTTTGAAATGAACTTGCAGAGACCAGTCGAGGAAGGATTCAAACGAAGCTTCATGCTTCAGACATGTCGTCTCATCATTTCTCTAACAAGTTTCATTGCGTTCTGCTCCATGCAGCACAAGCGGACTGAGGTGCACACGTGGTGATTGGAACCCCAAAGAGGATCCACGACCTTGCCAGCAAGTACCAGGCTCGCAAAGTTGCAAATGCATGCCAGGCTTCCTTGCTATTACTCCAGAGTCAAAACAAGACTTTGCTGAAAACACTTTGGGAAACATGTTTTCAGTGCTTTTGAGTGCGACACGCTGATTGTCGGCTTCTGTTCAGCTTTTGAACCTGCTCATGTCTGGATACGTTGAGCAGCATCTGTACGCGTAGTTATGCCAAGGTTTGCCTGCTGAGGGTCACTCTTCTCGTTTTGGATGGTGTGGACCGAATGATGAGCCTCATGTCAGAGGTCTTCGCCTTACAGAGACCCGCGTGCTTTGATTTCCCTGACTTGTGTTCACATCAGCCTGACGTTTGCTCAAGAGCTCACTGCCGAGCACCTTACATGAAGAACTTACCCTTCAGCAAAGAGATGCTATGAACAAATACTTACTGTTGTGCATGCTGACAGTGCAATTTCAATTTCACTGTTTGATCCCCCTTGCAGATGTGCCCCTGTGATCTGAACCATGGTGATAGCTGAAGCTTACCCCTTTGATTCGTAAATGTGTGAGCTTGCAGCCCTCTGCGATGCCATGGCGTGAGCCAGAAATGCGCAGCCAATGCGCAGGCAACGTGCAGGCAGCAGCCGCGCTTCGAATACCGAACTTGATGGCAGGTCCTCTCTGAGGTGATGGAGGTTCAACCCTGCAAAAAAGTTTGCAGCCTTACGAATTTGTGTTTCATGGCAAGGTTGCAAGGAGGGCTCAGGCGTCAGCAAATGGAAAGAGGCGTGGACCAGACTTGCATGTGCTTCCAATGCGGGCATGCAGAACTTCAGGCTGTTTGTGTCTGGAATTGCGGGTGGCGTCATGAAGCCTACACCTCAGGCATGTGGATCTATGTAAATGTTGGGTTCATTGTCTTCCGGCCTGCACATGATTCTTTGACACGGCCTGAAGGACTGATCTTCAACGCGAGTTCGGCGAGTACGGTCATGTCACGGAGCGCAGTGGTAGACCGAACTCTGATGGCCTAATTCACGTTACTTCACGTTCCCAGTGCAGACCATTCCTTCAGACTTTCAGGACATCGAGCTTCCGTTGACAGCGAAGGGCGTTGCCTTTGTCGAGCTTCTGCCTCGACAAATCCTTCAATAGTCTTATCAAATAATGCCATCTGGTTTTGCAGAATCTGAAATCGTTGCAAGGTTTGACAGTGCTCTGGATGCTGCCGATGCGTGCGGGTACTCAGCTGCTTCCGACAAAGCATGCAGTCGAGTTCCCGACGGGCCATCTATTTGAGTAGCCCTCACTGCCATTTGGTCATTTCGCTGGTTGCGCAGTATGTTACCCTTTTGCTTGTCGCAGGCGTAAAGGCTGTAGCATCAGCTTGGCGTCCTCTCTCGGAACTGCAGGTTGAGAGGGGTGACCGGCAAGAAGCTGAAAGGTATGGTCCTGAAAGTCAAAATGGTGACCGGCTCAGACTACTGGGAGTTGCCAGGGCAAGAGCAGCGCACTCGCTGGGGATCTGTGGATTTGCAGGCTGAAATCCAGAAGGGGACAGGCTCCGGATCCGGCTCGGGCCGCGTATTGCTCCTGGACATGTGTGCATCACTTGGCAAATTGTATGGGCAATTGTGCGAAGCACTTTACACCCAGGAAGGCAAGCCGGGCAGCCAACAGATGCAGGAGGACGTGGGGAGGGTTGCTACGCGAGATTGCAGTGGTTGGGATGGCTTTCCGAAGTTGAGAGTGCAGGTCCTGATCGTCTTCCGCTGGGTTGCGATTTGCATCTATGATGCTGTGAGGACGGCCCTCCGTCGCGTGGGGTAGGGCGCAGCTAGCTTGGAAGCTTCAGATTGAGTAATTTAACAAGTACCAGATCTGAACCAAATAGTCTGTGCTCTGCAAAGCTGAGGCCCAGGCCCCTCGCGGAGGGAGACCACAAGACAGGAGCCCCCACGCTTGACCTGCTTTTTGAATCTCTTTGCATCCTGCGACCGTCAGGATGGCCCTGAGCGAAGGCGGCATCGAAGCCGGAGCAGGCGGTGCCCCCTCCGCGGGTCAGGGAAGGTTTGGACTTTCTTGGCTTCCAGGTGACTATGCTATCTATTCAGGAGGCAAAACGTGCAAGTTGGAGGTGGTGCAAAGAGCTCTGCAGGAGCCGCGGAAAGCGTCGAGCCGCAGAGGCCAGCCCTATACATGTTCAGCACTTTTAACTATTCTGTTCATGGTGAGAGTGAGATTCTATCAGCGGTCTTAAATGAGCTGACAGGGGAGCAGGCTGGAGGGCTGGCGGCATATGCTCCTTGACCTTTCCCGCTTTCCTTTTGGTTCAATCCAGCACCAGCCTATCAAAGAAGAACCGCCGCAGCATTCACGGGCCCGAGCCCCTGTGGGAAATCTACAACAGGAGTAGAAATTGAATCCGCAGTGGTCGCGTTGAGGTCACACCTGCTCCACGCAGCCATGGATGCCCAGGTGCAAGCAACATGTTTGGAATGTCTGGTTCATGACCTTGTTAGAGCAAACTGCAGGAAGCGCAGAAGCAGATTGAGCAAATGAAGGACTTGTGATATGGATTGTCGGCAGTGTCTGCACGCTCATGCCTTTCATTCTGGAAATCAGGATTTCATCTTGGCCGAGGCAAAGGACAAGGCCACCAGCTCGTTTGTGTTTGTTGGACTGTGTGCAAGCAGCCTCAGTGGCAAGTTCATGCGCAGCCTCATGGGGGATGTGAGGCTGGAGACATTACCAAGAAGGGTGAGGAAGAGTTCAGCATTGAGGCCAGATATGATACCATCCTCAGCCTCCGGGATATAGTCCCCCTTAAGTAGATAGAATACGGGGTATATGGGGATCTTATTATAATATACCTAAAGCCAAATTCTATCTACTTCTGGGGGACTATAGCTTCTGAGTTCAGGTCTACCGCCTCATCACGGAGCAAAAGGACCGGAGCAGAGACCAGATCTTTCTTGTTTGCATGCCTGATGGCATCTGTGCCTTGCAGGAGAAAGTCCGTCAAACCTACGAAAAGAAAACAAAGCAAATTGAGACCCAGCCTGCTGCCAAGACTGCGCGCACGGTTTCCACACCCTTGCGAAGCCTGCCTGCCCAAGCCCCCTAAACCCTAAATAGCAGTTTCCATTTTCTTTTCCATTGTCCCAACCCAAAACCCTCAAGCCCAAAGCCTAAACCTTACACCCGATAAGGTATGCCATTGCGAAGTCCATGGCCATCAACAAGCAGAGACTGGAGAAGATCAAGGTCCTTTTGGGGCCTATGGGGACACTTGTGATAATGGAAAGAAAATGGAAACTACTATTTAGGGTTTAGGTTTTAGGATTGAGATAATGAAAAAGAAAATGGACACTCCAATATATGATATAGGGTAAAATAGGATTATATAAGGGATCATGGAAAAGAAAA
>CAJNIZ010008413.1:10983-44293 GCA_905231905.1 Symbiodinium pilosum
GTCCGGTACACATGTATTAAACGTTTTGGACTCAAGTACCCCACAACCTTAAAACTTCCTGAACCCTAAACCCTAAACAACCCCAAACCCTCAACCCTAAAACCCTAAAACCCTCAACCCTAAAACCCCCTAAAGCCTTGAGCCGAGCCATTCAGCGGGCTGCTGCTTCTTCCCCCAGGGCGGCTGCAGGTGGCGGCCAGTACCTCGACCGGCTGGGTGACCTCCTGATATCCGTGGTGGAGATCGGCGCTTCAGGTGCTCCTGGTCTACTACCTTCGCGTGCACAGGGTGTTCTACCCGATCCGGCGCAAGATCTACAACATGAGCGGCGGTCGAGACAAGGACTGCTATATGGTTGGTGGGCACAAGCGAGAGGCTCCGTCAGACGGCGAAATCGAGAGCCCGAAAAGAGGGCGTGACGGTGTTGTCACCCTTGCGGCACTCCAAGAGATGATGAAGCAGCAGACAGACGAGATCAAGAGGCAGACGGAGGACCTGCGCAAAGCTCAGCAACATGATCTTCGTGAGATGGCTAAGAACCTTGAGCTTGCTACCAAGAAGCAAATTGATGAAATCAAGTCGGAGGTTCAATCTGTCAAGCAGGAGCTGGGAGGACAGGGAGAACAAGTTAGAGAGGTCCAGGCCCACATGCACAAGTTGGAACAAAGGCTCCTTGCTGTGGAAAATCGAAGTTTTAGTTCTGCGGCGGCATCTACTGTCGGGACACAGCCTGACAGATCGCTTAGTGTTGTGATGGGAGGCTGGCCAGCGGATACCAAACAAACGACCTTGTGGGGTACGGAAAGAGAGCCATTGACAAGATTGGCGCTTCCAAGTATTTGGATGGTGAAATCTTTGCTACAGGTCTAAGACGGGGGTTTCTCCTTTCGAACCTCCATGTTAGACAATCCGAGTCCCTGGATGCGGCTAAGGGCAGAGTGGCGCCCTTTGTTAAATCCGTCAATGAGGCGCAGTTTCAAGCAGAGGGAATGCAGAACGGATGCCGAGTGTGGGCTAGTAAATCCCGCACAAAGTCTGAGCGCGAGAAAGGCGCTCATGCAGGAAAGATCCGGAAAGTATTTCGTCAGACCTGCCCTCACCTGATTCCCTCGCTCGAATGCGAGTATGGGAGTGGAACAGTGTTTTACCAGTCTTTGACCTTGGGGAGTGCTAGCAGAAACAGACCGGATAAAGAGCACATCGCTGCTGGCCGTGGCCCGGGCTTCTGGGTTGACCTTGAGGCGATGAGTAAAGCCACCTCGAAGTCAGTGCAGGAGATAGAGCAGCTTTGGCAGGCTGCGATTTCATACTGACTGCAAAGGCCGAGAGAGCGTTTCACCAAGGAGAACATCGATGAGACCATACTTTCGTGGAACATCGGTGGAGCAAAAGCTGTGAAATTAGGCAGCTTTCTTGATAGTCTTCGTGAAGACGGAGATGCAAGCATTGTGCTCCTGCAAGAATACCCTAAGTGTGCTCAAGGCTGGAGTAAACCAACTACGTGGGGGAGATTTACCCTACTCACCCATCAACCGCGAAGTGGTTATCGTGGGACAGGCATCGCGTTCAACAACTCCAAGTGGACCTTCCTTAAACGCAAGGCTACGGAGCATGGAACATGGTGCTTGCTTTTGCGCAACAAAGGGGGCAAGAAAATTTGGTTCGGAAGTGGATACTTGAGCACTGGTGTCGGAAAAGATGAGCATACCAGCGAGGTTCAAAGCCTGCTCGAGGGATTGCCTGCTAATGCGGAAACGGTTGTTCCCGGTGCTGACCTGAATACCAGGCTGGACTGGGCACAGTGCGGAGACCAGAAAGCCATTTCTTCCTCAATGGGAAAAACACAGGCTATGCTTGACCATTTTGGTACGAGAAGACTTCAAGGCATTCCCCAGCTTGACGTGCAGGCCCCAACCTTTTGGACAAGGAAAACTCCTTCGAGTAGTTCTCAAATCGACGGCTTCTTCACCAACTCCCTGGGAAGGTTCATTCTTTCCACCAAGCTTGTTCTGAGGCGTGCGGAGGTCCAGCGGCGTAGAATTGGAGGGCCTAGAGTTGTGAAGCCTGGTGCCGTGATTCAAGCTCATGAAGTTAGGCATCTTGACCAACATGCAATTCAGAAGCTGGCGGAAAAGTACACCGTTCCTCTGCCGAGAGTTGGTTTTCGAGTTCCACCCTCAGTGAAAGCTCTTGGGAGAATTGCTAGGTCGACTCGCAATCCTATGGACTGGATTTCGTACTGCAAAGCTCTTCGTGATGCAAGGGTTGAGTGGAGAGAATCGAAATTCAACGATGCCAGTCACGACTGGAGCTCCTTCCATTGGGCTAAGAAACAAAAGGCTCCGAGGTGGCAAGAAAGCTTTGCAGCAGCGCAAGACACTAATCCAGTCCAGGCCATTCAGACACACTTCCAAGGAGTGTTTGCATGTGGTCATAGCGATGTCGATGCGAACCTGCGAAGCCTTCAGGAGTCAATGCCTGACAACTTTGTTGCGTTTGATCCCTCTGAAATCCGGACTGCGATTTTCCAGGGAGCTAACAGGAAGGCTGTAGGAATTGATGGAGTACCCCAAGAACTCCTGAAGGCGATTGCTTCTGTTGACCAAGGCATGAGGGCGCTACAAAGTTTCTTTGACACCGTCGTGAAGGAGCGCAGCCACCCTAAAGTGTGGTACAAATCCTTGATGAGTTTGCGTCCGAAGACATGTTGCCCGATGGTGCCAAAAGACCTACGACCTGTGTGTCTTACAAGTCACCTTTCGAAAACATTTGCCCGGCTTATCATGAGCCGAATCATTCATAAAGTTGTGCCTGATTCTCCCTTTCAATGCTGTGCCCTGCAGAGGCAAACTACTGACTATATTTGGGCTATTCAGCGGGTGATGCAAATCTCCTATGAGTGGGACATCCCAGTTTGTGCAATCAAGCTGGATATTGAAAAGGCATTTGATCGCCTGGGCCGCTTTGCCCTAGGAAACCTTCTTGTTTCTGAACTTGGGGAGGAGTACCCGACTGAGGTCAAAAATGTTCTGGAGATGCTAAAAAGGGCGACGCTGTGGGGAACGGGACAAACTGAGATGAACATTGGCGTGAGGCAGAGTGGTGTTGAGTCTGCTACTCTTTTTGGATGGGTCGTCACGAAGCTGCTCAATGAATTGCGTCAGAAATGGTCCCCTAATGGTTGGATTCCTGATGGGCAGGCCGAGGCCCAGGCTTTCATGGATGACATCATATGTTGGGACGGGAAATCCTCTCGCTTGCAGGCAAGAATCACAGACCTTCAGCATCTGTTGGACAGATATGGAATGAAAATAAACATCCAAAAGAGTGCGCTGATGTGCTACGGCTCAGTTGGACAATACAGTGTCACTGTGGACGGCAACACCCTGAACGCCATTGACCCGAACCGTGAAACATGGACGGTCATGGGGGTACCAGTATTCCCGGGCACGACAGAGTCCACCCACATGGGGGCGTTGATCGCGAAAGCACGGGCCAAATTCTTTGCGCTACAAGATATACTCTTGTCCGAAGCGCCGCTGCCAAGAAAACTGTGGCTGATGGATAGGGTTATATGGACCTGCGTTTCATGGTCTGTTGCGGCCATCTTTCCCACGCAATCGGCTATCGCTATGCTCAACTCCTTCTAGACACAATGTATCTGTACAGCTGCGAAATTCAAGAGGAGGCCTGAAGAGCTACACTTTGCTTTCAGAATGAGAACCACCAGGTTAGCGAGACTAATCATCTACAATAGCGGAAAGGAGAGGTGGGGGACCAGATTCGCGCGCATGAATTGGGCCTACGCTGGGCGCCGTGCTAGATCCTGTTTGAGCGACAATCCAAGCATTGCAGGGATCCTCACAGGGGACCAGACCTTACATTTGGTGGAAGAATGAGCAGGCATCCCAAATGGGTAGGAAGCACGCTCGCAAGCACTTTCCCAAGCTGAGTAACGAGGGAAGAGACCTAACCAGATTGCGTGTGAGGCTCATGAACATGACTGGCGTCTTGTCGCATCCGATCGTGCACGTTGGAAGGAACTCGAGAGCGGATGGGTGAAGTTACATGACATTGCGTGGAGTTCGGGGAGACAATTGTGTCTGTGCTAGACAAAGTGCTAGACCCTCATCGTGAAGCCTGACAAGTGACATCACTGCTGCTGTGCATGATTGAAAGTTGGGCCCCAGCGATCAACAAACGCTTGCCTTCCCTGTGTGCCTTGTCACCATTGGTAGGTCGTAGAGTGCCTCTGATGGCGACTGACTACGCACACAACTTCCATATGAAGATCAGGGTGATCATTTGCGAACTCATCCTGATGTACTTCTTTCGCAGAGACTGGATGTTGGCCGGATTGGCCACTTCCAGTCAGACCGAAGCTCTTCCTCATGATTGTCAAATTGGACCGTGTGAGTCGTGGCCTGAGCGACACCTTGAGAGTAGATGCTACCATGAAAGCCTCGAGAAGGAGAAGATGAAGACTATGAGATGCCGACTCCCCGGCTTCCCCGCCTACCTCAAACCTGATTGCTGCGACAAATTGATCCATGTCGATGACTCTACTACAATGACCGGTTGTGTCAAGGTGACTGTGGAGATGTGTTCCCACCGAAGTGATCAGGAGGCCTGCGCCAATGAGAACGGATCAGCTGGTCTTCCTGAAGGAGCAAGAGTTACCAACGACGAATCCGGCTACTACACGAAGGCCCCGACCAAAGAGGACGAAGTGATTCGACCCGAGCCCTACCGCCTGACGGAGTACGTGGATGCCTACTTGAAGGACAGCGAGGGCAAGGAGGATGATATAATGGCTTTGATGATGCGAGGTCCCCCTGGCAGAAAAGGTGGAAATCCTGGCAGAGACCGCCCGAGTGGAAGATCACGGTCAAGGACAGAAAGGAAGCAGAAACAACCGAGAGGAACAAATACCAGAAGGAGGGAAATGACCTTGAGAAGAAGAACGGTGAGACAGCGATTGGCAGAGAAAAATGTTCTACACAGCCGAGACGCATTACCGCCTGCAGCGAGGGATGCAGTCAACCGTGACATGAGGCAGGTGTTCACGACGATGCGTGAGCACCCGAGAGAACTTGGCTTCCCCAATGAAGGGCTCAGATTGATGGAGTATGCCTTTCGAAATGATGGTGCCTTTGGATTCCTGCTGTCTATGGGAAGTTTTCTCAACTGCCTCACACACATGATTGCAGATGTGAGTGCCCTCCTGGACATCATCGCCATTGACCTCGTGGAACCGCATCAATGTGCCCCCTTCGAGCCCGTGCCCAACATTGACGACCTGGTTGCGCCAGAGAATGACGACAATGAAGAGGAAGATGAAGTCGAGGTTGAAAATGAAGAAGGTGAAGAGAATACTCAGCCCACGGCGGATGAGGGCCGAGGTGCTACAGGAGCAGAACGAACACGACAGACGGCCAGCGCAAGCTCTGGAATACCACCGAGACGAAGAAGAGCGACAAGAGCAAGACCCCCGTGCGAGCAAGAGACGCGACGACTTCCCAGAGGAATTCCACCCTGGCGGAGACACCATCGCCGCGCAGAATGGAGACGCAAAGCTCAAGAAGGAAGTGGACAAGGAAAACAAGCTGCCTCGTCGAGTGGCTCCCCTCCGTGGAAAAGAACAAAGGTTACAACAAGGACCGAAGAGAAGGCAAGGAACACGACTGCTGAAGAGACGACAGTGGAGGGCAACGCCGTGGACCAGCCAGAACAAGAAGAAGCTGAAGAGGAATGGGAGGTGGAAGAAGAAGATGATGAGAATGAAGATGCAGACCAGGAAGAGGAAGAGGAAAGTGCGTTGATGCAGGAATTCCAGATTTCTGGTACGTGGGTGAGAGACGGTAAGCAGAAAGGCCTGCTCACGGATAACCAGATTGAAGACTACATTGCCCGCATCAAGACAAAGATGGAATTGCCTAAAGAGGCTGCTCCCGACGGCATCCTCAAAAGCTTGAGGAGGGGGGCGAGAAGCAAATTGCCGGGCATCAGAATGTTTGTGCAGAGACTGCGGGAAGAACTACATGCTGCCCAAACAACGTGGACACCGGGAATGGTGCCAAAATGGTGGAAGAAGATATGGATGTCAACACGAGCAGCTGTTCGAAGAGCCAGCCGAAAGAGATCCAGATCGGTTCAAACAATGGCTCTGGAATTGATGCAAAAGGACGCGTACCTCGACCGACTTCCTGAAGAAGTTGCATACAAGACTGAAGATAGATATTGGTTGGCCCGTATGCTCAGGCGTGATCTACAAATCCAAACAAGCATGCTTGGAAGCACGACGGCAAGAATCAGGCAGCTGGAAGCATGGGTCCTGACACAAATCGGGCTCCACAATGAAGGATGTGGAGATGTCTTGCAGATGACATTGACGGTCCTGGCTGCTGCTGGAGATGTGCAGGAGAGCCTGTGCACCACGGAAGAGAATGAGCCCGACGCAGTGGACGCATGGGTGGAAGGATGGCGTCGCCGTGTGGAGGCCTGGTTGCGACTCCTCAGCTACACCGACGAGACGGCAGTCGTGATCGACGACACGTTGGATGAGAGAAAGCGGGCCGTGGAGAAGTTGGAGGTTGAAACCGAGTTCGTGAAAATGGTGACGACGGAGACCCAGCACTACTTATGGGAACTCATGAAAAAGGAGTCCAAAAGGAAAAGGAAGAAAGAAGTTATGGCGGCAAGGCAGGCTCAGCAGTGGGACGACTGGGCTGTTCACCAAGCAATGAACGAAAAGGCGGAAACCCGAACACGAGATCAAGGCACGCAAACTTGCGAAGATGGACAAGCGGAAGATCGGCAGGCGGAACGTCTACCTGATGCAAGAGATGCCAAAAAGAGAAAGGAAGATGCATCGCAGAGCGGTGAAGGCCTATCTCGAGAACATGAAGGTGTGGGCTCCGCTCCGAGTGAGGCTCGTGGCTCGATGGATGGTCCAAACCGTGCTCCTTGTGAAGTTCAACCAGCAGGCCAAGGCACGGAAGGCGAGATAGACCAGGAGAGGGACAGTGACATTGGCTTGAACGTGGGCTTGGACATGGACGTGCATGCGGATATCCCAGAGCCCCAATCACACATCAACGGGAATAATCGTGGAAACGACGGCACAACTGAGACCTCGGTGATGTTTGTCACGGAAACCATACCTGACGTTGAGGAGGAGTTGTGAGTAGAGTTGGCAGTCCATGAGGTTGTTGAAGGAAGGTGGGGAGTGAGAGAGGCGAGTTAGTCTGACAGGTGCCTAAGACGCATCCCCTGGCCTGTGGCCTGCACAGAAAAGGTGTGAAGGGGTTGTAAAAAAAAACCCTCAACCCTAATCCCTAATCCCTAATCCCTCATCCTCATCAGAACTCCCAAGATGAGCAGGCCCGGCAAGAAGTGATGCACAAGGCTGGGTAGGTATGCCAACTCATTGTCCGTTATATATGAGCTATAGTCTGAACTCCTGAAAGGGGGTTATATAAGGGATTATATACAGGACTATTATAGGGGTTATTAAGGGGGATACTAGGAGTTTAGACAGTAGCTCATATAACCCTATATTACCCTATATTGACCCCAATATACAAAAATATTCTGTATAAACCTATATAGTATAGTATATATTCACACGGAGCCTTGCAATTTCCTTTGTTGCTGGAAACTGCCGCAAGGGCGGCTGCACCTCACATCGTGGCAGGTTTCTTCAGATGCCAAAGAAGCGATCGTCAAGGAGCATTTCTTGGTTTGCAAGCATTTTGCCAGGTAATTTCTGTACATATGTTCCCTTCAGGGTAGGCAGATGAATTGTTTGGATGCACAGGAGCTGCAGAAGGCAGACGTTGGCAAGAAGCAGCTGGGATTTGAAGGGCTTTATTGTCTTGCGAGTGAGTGGACAAACTGCTTTGCTGAGGTTCATTACCCAGCTGCTTCTTCAGGGCATGCTGATGTTGCTGGAGAATGAGGCCAGTTGCTGCGAGAGTTCTGGTGCCTGTAAAGAGATTGCCTGGACGGCCTTAGATGAGGTAGTTGTGAAGTGCCGTCAGTGCGGGACTCGACAGTATATTGCCGGCCTGATGTGTTTGCCTGCCAGCAACTGAGGTCTGACCAGCCGGTCGTGGAAAAGTGCCTGAAGGACAAGTCACTGTACACATTGCTAAATATTTGATACTTATCTTCCACAATTTTTTTCATCCTTCGGAATCTTTCGTATACTTGGCTGGCTTAGGGGCTCAATCTTCTGGGTTCAGATCAAGCATTGTGCATTGATTTTCTTTGGTGGTCCACCTGCCAGACTTCCTCCGAATCCCGTTATCCAATCTACCAAACACCGCCCATGTCAGAAACCATGGTTGAGCACAGGCGTGAACATGATGTTGGGTTCTATGTTGGGTTTTCTGTAGCGCAACATTCTGTCGATTTGTTGACACTCCTCGCCTTCATTGCAAGATCGCTGCCTGGCAATTCTGCGTGCTGTTGAGTGCATAAGCTTGCCATATGACTGAATACGTTGATTTGGAGCCGTCAGCCTCTGACATGCACATGTGGGAAGCTATGAAGCATTTGACCACAGTAACGTACCTGTAGGTCAAGCCAAAGCGAGTGCCGGATTGCCCGTTTCTTCAGGAAGCTTCTGACCAGTATGCCAGCATCATCAAGCAGGAGACTGGCGCCACGAAGGCAACGCATCAGCGCCTTTGAAAGCCATTTCAAGCCACAAGGTACCTATGCACAAAACCAACAGGCCCCAATATGGAACCCCATGCAACCCCTTGTCAAACGCTTACTTCGGGGGAGAGTGCCCGCAGGCCTGCAAGCTGACCATCGACAGCAGCTTCCTTCCCGCAGCTCCGGCCCTGCCGGCCAAGTTGTTTTAGAAATGCAGAGCCTGCATCGCTGAATTCAAGCACGCACTGCAGGTGCCCGGCAAGGACCTTGCCGAACGTTTGCGCGCTAGCTGGGCATCTATGCACATATGGACTTACATATCCGGACCTGCAGGATGGGCCCTCCTGCTTGGGTGGAGTGGTGCTTTCCTGCCAAGGCCTGTAAGAGCAGGTACAAAAATAACCGGGTAAGTGGCCAAAAGCCCTTGACATGCCTGTGCAGGCGGCAAGATTTCAGTCGTGCGAAGCTCGTTGGTGTGATTTTGTTTCATCGTGAATCTGAAGCTGCCCATCCTTGCAAGCACCTGTTCTTCTGAGGACAACACCATTGACACCAGACTGGGGTTAGTGCGGGCCCGAAGCATTCGCACATCAGACCCACTCATGGGGAAGGACTCCGTGCCGCCTGCTTAGCGATGCTGGGTCATTGAAGGTCATGGAGCAAGCGAAGCCCGCCATCCGCAGCCTGCTCTTCCCATGAAAGCATCATCCTCAGACATTCCAGTTGAAGATTCCGTCAGCGGTGGACGGCCGTGGTAAGGGCACTGCAACGAGATGATGTTTCCCCCCCCTTCCCCCCCGCCCTTCCCCGCCCCCCGAGCCCCCAACCTCTTCCCCGAAAATAGGAGCCGACCGGATACCCCCGAATCGTGCGCACTGGGAGGAGGATGGAGGGGATAGGCCTCCGGCCTCGGCGGAGAGTTTCCTCACAGTTGCATGCTTTCCTCCTCGTGGTTCGCCCGGTGAGGTATTGTATGCCCTGGATTGACTTGCGCAATCCCGTGTGGCTTTCTGCTAATGCACGTCAAAAGCGTTCTCATGTCCGTTCTGGGCTCGACTTGATGATCCTGACGCCTCTGGCACTGCAGCTTGTGTTCTGCCCGCTCAAGTGCGTATGTTATGGTAGGCGGCTGGGAGCTGGGAGAAGCTCGGGCCTCTTTCTCTCTCGGGCTGTCAAGAGAAGAAATCGCAAGTTTTTTGCATCACACTCTCAACTCCTGTGTTGAAGAAGTTGAACTTGCCTCTTGACCCGGCGGCAACTAAATGCTTTCCGTCTCGCATTGCAGCTGCGTCTGGAGCTCGCCGGCAATTCATGTGCTTGCGCTGAGGTAGCTCTGGCAATGGGACCGCCACAATCGATTTGCAGTGTAGAAGCATTGATGAGAGAGCGATGCGTCTGAATCACAGCCGACTTTTGTAAGAACATGGACCATTCGGACAGAGCTGTTAGCCTGATAGCATGATAGTCACATACAGTCCTGCATCGCACTCAAGTTGTTTTTAGCCGTCAGCTGGGAAGGCTGGCCGTCTCTAACTGAATTGAAGTGGAGAGGTTTAGCTGGCCAGCAGTTTTGCTCCCATTGGCCACAGGCCTAAGGAGCTTAGACCGAATGGAGGTCTGGTTCTTGTGGCCTGTGCCGCCCTACATAGCCTTATCGTCACAGATCCCTCGATGAGCGTGGGACTGTTTTCCACAAGCTGTGGCCTACCTCGATGTTCCATTTTCTGATCGATTTGGGCCTACATGCTTCATGCGGACTGAGTGCAGCGGAAGTTGCACATAAGATTGCATTGTGCGTAGAGACTGGCACAGGCAGCTGGAGGAGCTTCAACTGCACTTACCAAGCTTATTGAAGGGAGGTATCTTATGTTGAAGACCATATGGGGCTTCAATCTTGGACTAGACAGTTTTTTCTGGTGCATATCTCGTTGTGATCCAAAGAACTGGCTTGCAAGATATGCAGAACTTCGGCTGTTTTCATGGGCATCGAGCCCCCGTCCGCAGGTGAACTACATGTAGGGGCAGGTGCATGATGGGTCGGAGCAGGAAAAATCCTGAGAGAATGACGCGGCTGCGCTGGCAGCGTCACTCGGTTTTGGGCCTCCCTGCCCCCTTGTCTATGCAACACTCCACAAGTGCATAGCGTTTGAATCACAGCTCTAACTGGGGGACAGCATGTCCAATCTCAAGTCTGAGCGGGCCGAAGGCTGCCTCTGCAACTGTTTGATGGGGGCCTAGGGGCTTCGGCTATCCGCGTTCTATGGATTGCCTCCACATGCCGCTGCGTGCAAAAGTTTGTTAGTGGAAGAGCTTCACCTAAAGTAGATGAGATGTTTCTGCTTCACTAGGTCAGAGATGCTGCATGGCGTGAAGTTAAAGACTTTGGTTCTGACTCAAATGATGCAGGCGAGCAGCCGAAGCCGCAGCGCAAGAAGAGGCCCAGCGCAAAAAATCCGGGTTCCTAGTGCATGGTATTGCAGCGATGCGCGGGCTTCAGTAGCCTCGTACTGGTCTGAACGCACCGACCTGGCATTCCACTCTACCCACCATTTTCTACAATTCAATGATGCAAACAGGTCGCAGCCGAAGGAGATCCTGAGATGATGATACCAATAGCTGAGCTTTGCCAAGTGGGAAGGCAGACAGCCACAGCAACCAGGGAGGAGCTTCTGCAGGGCTTAACCGACTTGAGACTTAGCTGCAGGCAACTCTAGCAACCACCACCTAACACAGCTGACATGAGATGTCGTAGAGACTTTGCGCTTGGATAGCTTGTGTTGCCTTCGGATGCAGAAAAGCGAAGCGCTGCATTCTGGTGTTGCTGGCGACTCCTGCAAGGCAAAAAGTTTTTCATGTTGGTATGCAATGGTATGCAGTCTCGGACTCGCTACTAGGATCTGCTGCGTGGCTTGAATGCAAGATGCAAGCTTTTAGCTGCTTTCGGCTTCGCCCAGATGCGGGACCTGGCAAAGTGGATTCGGCCGGAGCGGCAGACGCTGCTGCTTTCCAGAGCATGGGGGTACGGCGCTCTCTGTCCACTCATTGTCAATCTTTCACGGCTTTGCAGGATGTTGCTTTGAGAAAGACTTGAGAGTTTGAAGGCCAGAACTTGAGGATGTCGCATCCGAGCTGTGCCTGGCGGGCGGAGTTCCGGCAATGCTCTCAGGTCCTCCTGCCTCTCGAGGAAGCAGCTTCGTGCAGAGACTTGATCGCAAGGTCAAAATTCAGAAGTCCGGAAGCTGAGCCGGTTTGTGCAGTTGGATCAGCCAGATCAAAGTTCTCTCCTACAACCAGGGCAGCTTAACCATGCCACCACGCCAACAGTCGCCAGATCAACAAGTATCCTGTGGACAACGGGTCTGCCGCGTCGGCCTTTGTTGGCTTGCCACTGCGCACCGGTAAAAAGCTCATCGATGCTGATGCAAGTTCTGCTTGGCATATGAGCCTTTCTGTGTCCATGTGTTGAGAGATGTTGAGAGTCATGCGGAATTGCTGTGGTGTTGCCAGGAATGACATTGGAGACATTGGGGTCATGCATCTGGCCGAAGGACAGTTTTTGTGAAGCTTGTGAAGCCTCTCAGCCTTGTCCTTGGCGCGTGACTGCACTCTCTGAGCAATACAGGCTTGAAGAAGCAGCGGACCCTCAATTCGCAACATACAGGCAAGTTGCTGTGTGCGTCATGAATGCTGGCTCGAGGCGTCTTGGCAGACTACAGTAGTTAATCGGAAAATCTGTTGAACATATAAGATCAGCCCCAGCTCTCGGTCTCTGCCTGCAGGCAAACAGCTCTGCTGTGTCATTGAGCTTGTCCAGCTGGCCACGTTAACCGTTGACTGGTACAATTTGAGCTAAGTGCGAATTTAAGGCATTTAGGGATGTTATCAACCACTTCTTTCGTGAAGCTTGCTGAGCCTCTGGATAGCCTTGACCTGCCAGGACCTTTCATGCAATCCAGTTCGGGATCAGGGTGCCAAGGCCAAGCATGGCCAAGCTATCCGCTCTGGTTTCGGGTTGGTAAGGCAGCTGAACTCTCCAGGCCCTGGCAGATGCCGCAGTGGCCGCCTGCCCGGGATCTGAGAGCATGCGCTTCGAGGACCGCCGTGGCATGGTGTGAAAGCCAGACCCATCCTCCTATAGTTCACGCTGAGCTCTGCAGGCCCTGTGGGGTGTGGAAGAACTGGTTCTCTTTGACACAGCTCGGCACCTGGCTTCCATCAAGGAGATGCTTCAAGCTGTGCTCTCTATACTCTGACTTAGGGAATCACCGCCGATGGCCATGACGCCCTGCAGTGTGCCGTAGTTAGTCGGGCGGCCCTGGCCATGGAGGCGGCTCGGGTGCGGTGCCCAGAATCTGTCAGACTTTCTGGTTGGGTTACAGCAAGCTGTGTACGCCCTGAGGCACTGCGCAAGAGCGATGAGCTCATTGAAAAGGTTCGGGCAAAAACCTCAGGCTGAATCAACAAGATGGCATGAAACAGATGCTTTCACAATAATAACAATAATAGTAATACTAATAATAGTAACAATAATAGTAACAGTAATAATACCAATAATAATGGATGTTAACATATAACTTCTATATAATATAGTAGTTTCCAGTTTCTTTTCCATTATCCCTATATAACCCCAATAAAACCTAAGGATGTTAGCGATGCTTTGAGGTGAAGCGCCTGCGGCGTCCCCGAGCTCTGCAGGTACAACCATGGATCGGGTCGATGGGGGGTAAACAAACAGTCTCAGGCAGATAATAGAAACTACTATAGTATATTGGGGTATATATTAGGGGTATAATAGGATATATATTGGGGATTTATTGGGATAATGGAAAAGAAAATGGAAACTACTACAATATAATATAGGGGTTATAATTGGGGTTATATAGGGATAATGGAAAATAAAATGGAAACTACTATTTAGGGTTTACGGGTTAGGGGTTATAAGATACTATATAGGGGGTATAATGCCCCAATAATGGAGAATCAAATGGAAAAGAAAATGGATAATGAAATGGAAGCTGGGATTATAGAGGGGTTATATTAGGTGAAGGCAGCATGCGAAGACGTGCAGGTTCACGGATTGGGCGAAATTGATCTTCCACTTCAAAGTCTGCGGAGCGATGCTGAAACCGAGCTCCAGGCTAGGTGAAGTGTGATTTCTAGCCTTTCAACATGTAGCTTTTTGCGGTGGTTGACAGCAACGAACAGGATTTGTGGCCCAAGCCGCTGATCGTGCCCGAAGAGGACAGCTTCCAGGAGCAGGTGGGACATGTTATTTTCGTGAGGCTCTTGGCACCAGATCTGGTTCATGTTCATGTATATATGTGCTGCAAGTTACAGGGCTCCATGCCTGCAAGAGAAGGTCAAGAAAGGGCCCAGAGATTGAAATTCGCATGCATGTGGTAGGATGCTGATAAGACCCTGCAGCAGGCGTAGGTACAACATCCAAGATGCCAGGTCTGCCATACACTGCCAGTTCAAGCCCGCACGAGCATTATTGGTGTGCAAGTGCTGTCGTGCATAGCTTTCCCATTCCTCGAGTGAAATGGTCCTGGCAACATCTGTGCCCCTGAACGATGCACCCGAGCGGATCCGCGGCTGGTCACTCATGTGCGGGTGCCTTGGCAGCAGGGTGCAGCAGGTTCAGTGACTCAGCGTTGCAAGGGGTTCCAACAGGGGTGGAGCAAAGAGCGCCGCTACTCTGATGGATGATTTCTCATCGTGGTCATGTGAAGTGAGCTGCAGGTTCAAAGCTGAAGGCTTCAGAGATTGGTCCGACTTTGCCAAGTGCCTCGATCCTGCACATATTTTGAGAAGTAGTAGACATAAGACGTATGCGCTTCGGACATGCGCTGCAGTCGAGAAGTTCGTATAATTGCCTGCTTCCTCCAGTTCTGAAACACTGTGACGGTCTGATGTAGACAGCGGCGCAGAAGAACCAAACGGAGTGGCAGCTGGAGTGGAGGGACAACACTCTCAGGTTCGTGGACGATCGTGCAACCCATGCAGTGAAGCATTTGAGGCAGGCATTGTTGTTTTGCAGCTTCAATGTTGTAATTATGATTAGATTATCGACGCTGACGTGTATCCGCTTACATCGGCTATCGCGCTTGCAGTAGGCAGGACTATGGGCGGGGAGCTTGTGCAAAGCCAGCGGGGTCCTGGATTTGTGTGAGGGCCCTGAGGCGGTGTGAAGTGTCATCTGCAGACTGCGCAGGAGAGGGAAAGGCGCAGCAACACTGAGCCATGTTTCATGTCGGTGGGATGCTTGCTGAACAGCAGAAGGGAGCCTTAAATCGCTAAGAAGTCTTCCGTTTTTTTTTTCAATGTGTTGCAACAGCAAATGTTCTCATCAGAAGTCGGATTCCTGGGGCCGCTTCTCCGATACCCAATGAACCTTTCCAGCAGCCTCAGCCTGCCTGGTCTAGACACGGCCCGAGGTATGACTTGGCCATTTGCTTCTCCGCTTTCTTTCCTTGCGAGGCAAGCGCACAAAGTCAGCCCGGACAGAAAGGCCACCCAGCTGCATGAGTTATCTCTGCCCTCGCCGCCCTGTGCATCTTTCATATTCTTTCATACATGAAATGTGGTTCTGTGGTTGTCTCGAATTTTCATCTGAGGCCTTGCCAAAGGTTGGCAGGAAGAAGAAGGCCGTACATAGGTTTGTGTTTCAACGTGGGCCGTAGGACAGAACCCAGTGCAACTGTTGCAGTACGCATGCGCCAGAGCTCTTCTTCCCCTGACAGCTCATGCCCAAGCGCTTCTGCGGAGACCTGCGTCACATCAGGCAGGTGATGCCACCAGCAAGCGTGTAACACCAGAGGATACACGTCGACCGAGATGCATGCAGAGCCGACAAATGTTTTGGAGTGAATTTTTGGTAGCAGGTCGGAACCAGGACTTCATGCTGTCTATTGGAACGAGAATGGAAGCTTGGCTCAGAGCTGGTAGCGAATACAAGCAGCTAGTCGCAAATGGACTTGGCCCTTGATCCAAGGCATTCCGCAGAGCGACTTTAGCACAGGACTGAGTGTCTTCAGGGTTGCGCGGCAATGAGTGATGCGTTTGCCCAACAAGGTGCTCCAGCCACACCAACACCTGCTACACAGGCACCTCTCCGGGAACAAAGGGGGAAAAACTGGCTGTAGTGAAGGAGGGTAGAAAGCTGTTCTTCAGGTCTTGGAAGCCAGCAGCTTGGTGGCAATTGCATGGGACCAGGGGTCTTATGCAGCCTCTTGCTCTCCAGCTTGCCAACCTCAATCTTGCTGAGCGTAGGCCTTGAACAGCCCGCAGACTGCATAGCCATGGAGCGACAGCAGCCATGGCCTTCGAGCGACACGCACACCAGTCGTTCATGGCAGGGGTTGAACGCCTTGAGGAGCTGTTGCTGCCTGCCTACTCAGGTCAGAAGCGAGGCACTGTGGCAGTCTGTGTGTCGAATGTCATGCGTAGTTCTGTTTCTGTTTTTCAGCACCGAGAAGCCTGGACGAAGCAAGTCCGCTGCGCAAGTTTGGATTCTTGGCAGGCAAGGATCCAGCAGTGGGTCAAAGAAAGGCACAGGGTTTCCAGCACATCCAGCACGCTGGCTGATTAGCCGATGACAGGCTCCATGGTCCGACAAAACAGCGAAGACCTGCGCAAGGAGAGGAGAAGGGGACCGGCGCAATTAACGCCGATCCCCCTCCTGAACCATAGTCCAAGGCAGAGGTGCCTTGGCTTCATTCAGCCTAGTGTATGCTAATGCACAGGGAAAATCGACGAATTCAGCACCTGAGCTTGAGCAAATTCGTGCCAAGGTATTCTGGCAAAGCTCTCCTTGCAGCCTGGCTGAGATTTCCGGCCATTTTGTTCTGACAGAGACAGCCCGTTGTGATGGCTTTTTTCATGGCCGGGACTCCAATCCAAGCGGAGGAAACTCTGCCGCCAATTGATGGCCTGGAGCTTGACAGGGCAACGGGCATTTATATTGGCATAGTATGCGTGTATGACTCGGAGAGGCTTGGACCTCACTTCCGTCGATGCTCCGACCCCACGTGTCTCCATTGCCAAGGGGCCGCAGATACACCAGCGCCTTGCCTGCACTTCAGACCTGTGAGCGATTCTGCAGCTTGGCCTGTGATCTCTTTTCTTTGTTTCGTGGGTCTTTTTGGTGGTGCAGGGGAGGCTTCAATGCAATTGCAGTTGGTGGCGTTGCCATAGTCCGTCAAAACAGAGACTCATTACTGCGATGCCAAGCGGCGATCTCGTATGGAGCAGGCTGGCTTTTGAGCTCCGAATTCCCTTGGAGCTCGTGCAGTCAGCGACCGACATCTTTAGCAGATACTCCGACGGAGAAGGCCACACGGCACTGATGCTACTATGGCTACAATAAGCAGAGCTTGAGTCATATTGACAGGGAAACGCAACCAACTCCCATAGAAGGTAAGCAGTCATGAGCAAGAAGCAGGGCGACCTACAAAATGCTTGTTCGTTGCAACTACCTCTCACTGTTGAACAACCTTTGAACAACCTTACGCATCATTAAGAAGGCCTCGTACATAGATGGCTAGTATAAGGAATGCTCAAGATGGGGGCTCAGGGTTTGTTTGAAGGTAGGGGGATTATATTGGGAGTGCAAGCAGCGCTGATTGATGCACTAAGCCGTGCTTGCAGCGTGGAACTGCAGGCACGGACTTGTTCCAGCGAAAGCTGCGGATGACCAATTTTCCGAAGCTGTTGTGCGTGGCTCGTTCTCAAGAAGAATATCAGGCTGCCTAGGGTGGGTGATATGAATCACACGACACTAGATCACTTTGCTACCTAAGGAGCTGACCCGGGCCATGTGCTCAGATAGTGCCAGCATGGAGGTAAAAGCTTGAAGGTAAAGCTTCTTGAATTTTTCTGACAGCTCTATGTGTGCACCCAATGAGGTAGAAAGTCTTTCTGATTTGTCACCACACTTCGTGGAGACTGCGACGCGAACCGCTAACCGGACTGGAAGCGACACTATCGTGTTGTCCTCGGCACCTCAGATTGTGTGAGGGTTTATTGAGTGAAGTGAGCTATTCTTAGACCATGCAGGATGTCAGGGACTTTTTTATCTGGTACTCGGCCTTCAGCTTCTCAGAAGAGTTGACACCCAACAAGGCCAGACCGAGTAAGCAACTTGTACATATCGCGTGTCGCATGCTTGCCCCAGAGACGCGTCATGAGTCTGATGAGCCAAACCTTCGCCCGCAAACGCAAACCATACATGGGGATTGTCCTAAATTACTGTCAATACGGGGTCCTATATTTAGGTTCCTATTATAATACGGGCCCTATATAAATTTCCCCCATTTTGGGAACAGTAATTTAGGGAAACTCCCACATGTCCCAATAAGCTTGTTGTAAGTTGTTATATATTGCATGCACCTATGTCATCATGAGCAGGAAGATCATAGGACCAGGCGCCTGGCCAAGAAGCTGGGCCTTGAAGAGACTTAGCTTGAAATTCTAATCTCATATTGCCTGTGATGCAGCAGGAGATGCCTCTGCTGTAAGGTTGTAGATGTGGACGATTATCGCAAAGCATTTGACAAGTTCGATGCGGACAAGAGCGGCTACTAGTTTTTCAATGCCAGCTTCTTCTTTGACTTCCTCTTGCATGCTCTGTCCGAGTTGCTCATGCTTTTACTATCAAGCTGAGGTGTGATCGAGATAGATGAGTTTGAGGACATCTTACGGCATCTGCTGAAGCTACCGATGCTCGCTGGCAGGGCTACCGGCTGTTGCTATATTTGCCTCTGTCACGCTGTTTGCGCCTAGGAAAGAGACAGAGCTGGAGCCCAACCGTGTGCCTGGGGCTGCAAGTGCATTCTCCTTGTTCCCCTGCCTATTGGTACTGTATGGCCTATCTCAGCATGATGTCAACTTTTTCCTGAGGTCGCCAATCTTTGGCGAATTGCTGAGACCTGGCACTTTAACAACGGACAGTCTGTGAAAATCCAGCAGTGTTGTATGGACATGCCCTGTGCAGCTGAGGACAAGAATCGGGATGACGTAGTGGACTTTGAGGAGTTCTGCTTGTCCTTTGCCTGCCAGCCAAAGCATGTTGGGGTATTCGGTCCTGTTGTGATGATGAACTCAATTCGCAGATCCCAGGTTCTGGTCAGAGTCCTATGGAGGCAGCGACAATAGCCAAGGACACTCGCATGCCACAAGATGTGCAGTGATCGGATTTGCTTGCTGGATGTGCCGGCTGCAGCAACTCTTCAGCATGCATGTTGCACCCGCATCAGGACTGGAGAATCTGTTTGCCAGTGTGTACCGTAGCTTGAGACGGGTCCCAACTGCACGATTTAACTAGTTCTCACTCCCAATGAGGCATGGCAGCAACGCACTTGCACGGTTTGCAGATGCCATGGCTTGCTGCAGGGTGTACGTACGCAGTGTGAAATAAGTTGCAACAGCACCGTCCACCTTCATGCGCTGATGCGTTTTAAAATCATCCTCGCATGCGTGCTCTGACTCGATTGTTTATACCTCGTGAGCTGCCACGGTTGTCAAACGACACCTGGCTGTGGTACGTGAAAAAGCTTGCCACAGAGCAAGAGCACTGACAGTCGGGAGCAGCCTGATCGACCTTTGACTTTCATCAGAGATGTTGAAGGACAATAGCGTAAAGCAAAGTGTAATGTTTCAACGTTCACAGGCTTGCGCAATGGAACACATTCTAAAACCTTTCAGCAAACTGGCTCGGCCCCGCGATGGTCAGCTGCCTCAATCTGTGTACATATCACTTAGGCGGCTTCCTTAAGGGCAAGCTCGGACCCTCCGATGCGCACCATTATAGGTTCGCAGCGTGGATGGCAAAAGACGGACGCGCAACCGCACTGACCTGGGCGGACTCGTCTCCAGACCTGGCATCTTGAACGAGCGTCAGGCCACTGGCGTCACAGAGTTCGTGGTCAACATGGCAGATGGTGACTCAGAAGGTGGGGGCAGGACTTCGGCTCATGTCCCCTTGATTTGTTCCTGGACCCTGCCAGGTCAGAGAACGCCCTATGCAGGCTGGGCGGCTTCACTTGTGGATAATGAGCTGGAAGCCAGAATGCCGGTCCGTCAGGACTCCCTGATCCTGACCCACTGGATTTCTGGCTGATGGACGAAACGCCAGAGTCCTACATACAGTATGACGTGTTGACAGGAACATAGTGACAACAAGAAGTCAGTGCAACTGAGCGGAGCAAGGCCTGAAAAGCGGCCTCTGGAGGAAAGCCAAGTGCATAACTGCGAAACTCGCTGTTGCGATGACCCTGCGGAGCAAGAACAGCACAGTTGCAGTAGAAGTTGCAACCCATGCTCTCATTTTACTTACAGAGCGTGTGAAGGTCTTGACTGTGCAGAAGATGGCACAACCATTACAGCCTCTGTGCTTTTTGATGCAGGACAGTGCGGTCCAGTTCGTTCGAATGGATGCAGATGACGTCGAACCGGTGAGTTACAGCGAGGGACTTGGAGGGAAGGTGTGCTCGAATTCAAGGTGTCTTACTTTGCGTTTACAAGGGTCAAGCTAGGTCAGCCCTTCTTTTCAAAGATTGATAAGCTCTTGCAACTTCTGATTTCCGCATTGCACACTTGCAGACACCTGGCATTTGAACGGACCAGATGGCTTTGTCATGTCTTTCTTCAGTTGACGTAGCTTCCAAAATCTGCACAGTTAAGTGAGGGTTGGTCCATTTGGATTAATGCTGCTTTGTGAGAATGTAACCGACCGGGTTCTGGACAGTGCACAACACTGCATGGTAAAGGTGTGGAAGGGGTGAACAGATCCAAGAGGTTGGCGTATTTCTGCAGTGATGCCGGGCCAAGGCATCGATGCAACTGATGACTGGTTCAATGAGGGTGGGCCGGGGACTTTGCATTTAGTTTTGTGCCTCCCAAAGACAAGCTTCGAGCAGCTGGGCCAATGCTGATATGTTTTTTTGCCCGGTGAATGAGGCGCAGTCCTGCCAATCTTTGCAAAGCTCTGGAGGCAAACTTCAACAATGTCAGCGCTGTCAGCAAGGTCAGCAATGTGAGCATGACCAGCAGTGCCAGTAACGCGAGCCAAACAGAAGGCTCGGACATAGAGTCGAGTCTGTCGAGTCTGACAGCGACGCCGAACGAGAAAGCAGCCACGGAAGCTGTGGAAGGCTCTTCTCCTGAATCGGAGACGGGACCATCTTCAAGTAGCAGCGGCAAAGGAGACAAGGGAAAGTCGCTGGCGCCTGGAAAAGGCAAAGGCAACAAGGGCAGCCCTCCCAATCTTTGCGAAGCTCTTGAGGTGAATGTCAGCCCTGTCAGCAATGTTAGCAACGTGAGCATGGCAAGCAATGTCAGCAACGCGAGCCAAACAGAAGGCTCGGACGTCGAGTCGAGTCTGTCGAGTCTGAGTGCATCACCCAACGAGAAAGAAGCCACGCAAGCTGTGGAATGCTCTTCTCCTGAATCGGAGACGGGACCATCCTCAATTGGCAGCGGCAAAGGAGACAAGGGCAAGCTGCTAGCGCCTGGAAAGGGCAAAGGCAACAAGGGCCCTAAGGGCATGAAAGGCAAAGGTGGCAAGGCTCCGCCTGCAGGTAAGCAAGGCGTGGAAGCGGCTGAAACTGAGGCAAAGTCTTCCGAGCCACAGGCTGAGGAGAAGGAGAAGGCAGAGAAGCCGGAGAAGGACGGGCAGGAGGAAGACAAGCCCGAGGGCAAGACGGAGGAGAAGACGGAGACGGCCACCAAGGGCAAGGGTCCTGGCAAGGGACCGCCTGCAAAAGGTGCTGGCAAAGGACCCGGAAAAGGACCCCCTGGAAAGGGCAAAGCTCCCCCTCCCAAGGGTGGAGGTAAGGCTGCTCCAAAGTCAAAGGCTGCAGCAACACCTCCGCGGTATGTGGGCCAGACGCCCCTGGGACGACGTCTGCACTGGGCAGGTGCTCACTACGACGTACCTTCAGAAAATTCAGTCTTTCATGGTCTCACATCTGACGTGCGTTTCGACCCCGAGTTGCTCAAGGCACCATGGCTTAAGCTGTGCTGGTCAGCTGACCAATGAAGTCATGTCTCCGTTGTTGGAGGCCATGCTCTCTGGTGAGTCAGCAGAGAAGCCGCTGGTGATCGGGAGGCCGAGGATACATGCCATGATGTGGTCAGTGCTGTTTGCAAAACGAGGGGAACACTTACTTTTTGCAGGCGAAAGTCCATAACAAAGAAAGCAGGCACGCGAATGGATTTTTGACTTTGCAAGATTCCGGCCAAAGCTGCCCGCAAGTATTCGTAAGCATCACGCTGTCTCTGTAGGCATCAGTCTGTTGGACGGATCGCGAGCACAGAACCTTGCCATTGTCATGAGCAAGATGAAGGCGGGATCACGCACACTGGCTATCGCAAGAGTGTGGATGCTTAGCTTCGTGGCATTTGACCTCCGGAAGGTGTCAACCGAGGAGCACTCTCAGTGTGATTGGCCATGGTACTCCAACTTGATGGCACTTGATTTGTGCGCCAGGAGTTCTGCCAGAGCCTCAAAGATCTGAACTTCAGTGAGGACTTCATCAATGTAGAGGATGTGGAGGTGCTTGCTTGGCCTTGCTCAACAGAGATTTTGGTTGGATGCTTCGCTCTTGCAGTTGCTCATCCCTGCACTGCCGACACCGGAAGAGATCAAGAAGCTGTTTGCCTGGCATGCTCTGCATCAGTAGGAGGTATCCCGAGCAAGCATTGCGGTGCTGGTGCTTTTGCTGCCAGGCTGGAATACAAGGATCGTGTCGCAGATCTCCGCGACGTGGGACACGCCCTCCGCAATCCCAGTGCAATCTGACAATCTGACATCATGTCTTGTTGGCATGCCTGTGATGTCGTATGCTGCTACATGCTGCTGCCATTTAACAAGTCACGTGTTTTTATGCTCCAGTCATGACGGCATGCGAGCAGAGACCAACCATTCACAGCGATAGGGTCCTGAGCCCCGTGCTAGATTCGAACAGGGAGGTAGTTTGGACATGTTTGGACTGCTCATATTGGATCATGAGAAGATCCGCTCCGAATGCGCCGACAGCGGCTGTATGCCCTGGCTCTGGGCACTCAGCTTGTGAAGAGCCGAGGCGCCTTGTATGCTTGGCGCTCACACATTAGAGGCTGGGATGGTGCATGATGGTGCCATGCTAACAGGAAATCATCCATGCTGGGATGGTCACTTCACCCACGTCGCAGCCTCATTGAGCGCACTTGAGAACTGGTCCAGCACGCTTTAATTGCGAGGAGTTGTGCTGCACCAGCCCGCACCGCGCTCAGTCCAGACGCATGCCTTGACACACATCAGTCCTAGCTCTTGCTGAAGCAAGGCCCAACGGAAATCTAGACTGCTGGGATGGCCAGCGCTTTACCTATAGGCCAGTCTCTTTGCATCGCCTATTTCGAGGAGAGTACGCAAGAGTGCAGACATAACCTTCAGCTTGCTACGACCTTGCTACTTGTTCCTACACCCTCGCAGAATCAGCTGATTAAAGAAGGATTTCAATTGGCTTCGCCTTGCGGGGGCATCGGGCGCCATCAGATAGGATGTAGTTCGAGTTTATTGGGATCCGTGATTACCACGCAAGTTTATGTCGGGGGAGTGTGTTCTCAGTGGTGAGCCTGATGTTTATGTTGCACGAAGGGCTTTATTTTGTTTCCAAAGCAGCTGCTGGCTATTGTGAATTGTAGTGGTGGGTTGGAGATGGGTGCAGCACGTTGGGCCAATGCAAATGCACATGAGCTACAGTCTCCTATAGTACTATTCCCCTTAATATGCCCTATAATAGTCCCCTATATCATCCCCTGTATAACCCCCCTTTAAAAGCTAAGACAATAGCTCACATGGTAGTGGGATGCAGGAGGAGCCCAAAAGCCCGTGGGTCAACCTCAAAAGGCGCATGTGGCTCAGCGCCTGCCATGTGGTAGTGTGCATGTCCCCACCATAGATCCTCAAAATACAATCCCTATTCTGCGGACACCCGAAAAAGTACCCCTAGTTTTGGGGAACACTAAGCACCATATACCCTCATATACCCCTATATAGACTCTACATCCCGCTCTAAAGGTACCCCTAATTTTGGGAACCGCCCTTTTTTCTTCTGCTTGGACCATTACTGGCTATCTCGGTGCAGGCGGTGCTGCCTTGGTCTGGATGAAGCTTCTTCAGGACCTCCTTCGGCAGCTTCACGAAGCTCGCGTAGCTTGTTCGAATTAACTCAGGAATTTCAGGGGCAGAATGGAGGCTGAGAGTTCTGCTGGGCCGCGCTGGCAGAAAACATGCTGAGGTTCATCGACCAAGTGGCGCGTTGTTCGGAGCTTGGTTTACAGGCTTCTTGCTTGTGTGGCTCCCAGGTACTCAGCTCCTTGCCTCTTGATTCTATCCGCGTTTGACGCCTCAGGTGTGTGATCAAGACGTTGGAGGTTGGATGGTGCATGAGATAGCTTTCTACTCGGACGCAAACTGCTCGCTGAGGATCAGGAGTCTCGTGGGCTTGTCTGTTCTTAGAGGTCTCTTTAATTTTGGGCCTTGCTCCATGTCTGGAGAGATTTCTAGGAGCCAACTACGCACTTTGGAGAGTGGCCACCGTGCCAGCTTCAAGCCCAGCCATGCCCTCGACCTCTTGGCTGCTTCCCCAGTTTGGATCCGTAAGACGTCAGTCTGCAGCACAGTGCGTTGACCATGATTTCTGGAAGTTTGCAGGCTGACTCCGCAGATCGATTCTTCTGGTACTCCAAGCAAGCTAGGAGCCTGGTCCAGCATAGGATTGAAAACCTGGCTGAGTTCACATTATCGTGCTGCTTGGTGTGCACGCAGCGGCTATGCTCAAGTAGCTTGTTTCTGAGATTCCAAATCAGGTTCAAACCAGGGAAATATTGTTGATAGGTTCGAAGCAATGATAATGCGTGTTGCTACCTGCCTAGCTGCAAAGCGCAACCGCCTCATTCCTTCCTCCGGCGGCCATCGCCAGTGCAAGGACCGCGGGTGTAGACCGGCATAGGGTTAGCTCTTTGCCTTGGTTCAGCGTGACAAGCACGGCGCAACTGGGTCCTTCTTACATAGACATGTCTAGCAAGCCCGTGCATAGCATTTGCCCTACTCTGTGTGCTACAATTATTCTTGGGCCGGGGAGCCCTTTGAGTCGGAGGGACTGGTGGCATCATGGGCTCAAGCTGGCCAACAAACCTTGGCAGCAGTTGAACTTCATAAGATTTCTCTGACCTAGCTATGGCGCTTCCATCCATTCTTCCGTGTTTGCTTTTGGCTGTTGCCCGGTCGGCTGAAGTTTGCGAGTCAGACTCCTGTGATGCTGATTTGGAGGCCGTAGAGATGAACGTGGAACTTCTTCAAACCGCGGTGGCAATTGGCAAGCGTGAGCTCCAACAGCCCGGAGTCCCGTTTTGGTGCTACAGCATGGATTCATACACGCGCAGCACCGTTGCAGCTTGCAATGGAGGGCCTGGAAGTTGCGTTTGCCAGGGTCCTGTGGTCTGCGGGGGCAACGGTCCTTTCCCTCCTGGCTCCTGGCAAAGCTACTCCTATTCGTGCTGCGGTTGCACTGCGCCAATTCCCGTTGTTGCCGCACCGGTGCCAGCACCTGTGCCTGTCGTGCCCGCTGCAACACCAGCTGCAGCACCTGCACCCGAAGTCACGCCCGCAGTTGCGCCTGCAGCTGACCCAAAGGCCGACTGTGCAGTCCATCCAGCTTGTCAGGCTCTGAAGCTTGCAGGGAGCTGTTGCCCTGCGCAGGATGGCACAATGCTAGGGTGCTGCTCATCGCTTCTGGAGACAGACAAGCTTAGGGTGAATTCCACAGCTCTTCCGGCTTGGTGCGAGAAATTGACAGTGGATGGAGTGAAGCCCCCTCCGTGCGATGGCACGGGCTCCCTCGCCTCATGCTCATGCGTGAGTAAGACCGCTTGTGGGGAAGGTGCTCCTGTTCCTGGAAGCTGGAAGACCTACTCTACTGCCTGTTGTGGCTGCATGTAGACAGCTGCAGCAAGTTTTTTGGTTCGAGATGCTACATGGCTGGCAAAAACAGTGTGGTTCTTGCCAGATATGGAAATTTGATATGTGAAGGGACTGAAGCATGCTGCTGCAAGCTGTTCGGACCTTATGACAGCCCTGCATGAAGGAGCCACAGATACATTGACGCAGTGACGCAGAGGCCGTAGTGTAGACCTGGAGGATTTCGTTCGTCTTCTTGCTCAGCCAGCAAGATGTTCACCAGCATGTCACTTACTGCACAAGTACTGAAAAATTGAATTGCTGAGAGCGCCGTGATGTTCTCGCTGCTCACGAGAACGTGCAGAAGATCTACCCATCAAAATTATTGAGCTTGCTCGCGGGTTAGCACGCCAGGAACATAATGCTGGCTGTGATAACCTGTGGGTTGAGCAAAGCATGGATGTGTTTGGTCACCTGGTGCCAGAGTCTGCAGAGCCTGCATCAAAGGTTGCATTGCCGCATACGTGATATGTTGCCCGCAGCATGTAGCCGCTTATTCAGTCCCCCTACGGATTCGCCGGAACCTGACGGGGGCAGCTTGCCTGAATAGTCATGGGACCGTGCTCATGACTTCTTGGCCCTACAGTAGCAAGTCTGCACAACACAGCTGTCATCTACACTGAGCTGCCTAGCAACTCCAAGAAGTTCCTTGCAGAATACGAGCGGCGGTGTCAGATTCGAGTAAGCCGCATGGTGCACTTTTTGCGACCTTGTGTGTAAGGAGCTTCCAGGTTGCCTGGACAGCAGGATGCCGCGGGACGACTCGGGCCACACAGCTGTGGTTGCTGGAGCTTTCCAGTTCTTGTAGGCGGTGGTTGACTTGGTGGTTGCAACGTTTGGGCTGACGGAGGGCAGTTGGCCCGCCAACCCAGGTGATCGACAAGACAGCCGCGACCGTGCAAGGCTTGCATTGGGCGCAGAATATTCCTGCTTCATGATTATAGCTTACCGCTGTGGCTCCGAGAGGTATCGCGATAGCCCACAGAGGGCCAGCCCGCCTCGCAGAGACAGTCGCGATCGAGGCCTGTAGGGACTGTAGCGGCTCTTACGCTCAGGGCAGAGACCCGAGCATTCGCTTGGTTTGGCAGGAAGAGGCCGTGACTACGTGGCTTGGCCTTAAGATACTGTGTTCCTTTTTCCTTGTATGTGCATCTAATGACGTCGAGCCTCTGCTAGATACCACAAGCAGCCTGCTCTCAGCAATGAGGATAGAAGAGAGCGAAGCTACGACAGGCCAGCTTGCACGCTGGGCTTCTGATGCCGTGATCCCATTGTGACGGACCACATGCAAGGAACTATGATCGGGGCGGCCGTTCAAGAAGAGATGAGGGAAGGCCAGCTGTAACTCACAGGAGATCAGCAAAGATAAAGAATGAGTCTTCAGCAGTGGATGTCATGTCCCATGCAGGCGCTACGGAGGAAGGTGCGATCCATCGGTCAGCAGCATGTGTTGCCTTAGCACTTCCAGCACGGCTTTGCCTTTTACCAGATGCTTATTTGAACTGACATGATGTCATTTGCACGTCCTGCCAGGCAACTCTTGATGGGAATTTAGTGCGGTGTATGCAGGTCGCGTGACCGCGATGGTAGCCGGGATCGCCGTGATGACAGGCGACGTGACCGCGACCGTTACGACAGAGACCGCAGCCCTCGCCGAGCCTTTGGACCTGGCGGAAGGCTCTTCTGAGTATTCTCAGCATGTGGTGGTGTTCAGATGTGCGGCTGCTGCGCCTACAACTCAACCACAGTTGTCAGGGTCAGGCCACACTTTTGCTCAACGAACAGGTGGTTCTAGGTTTGTTACGAAAGTTCCCTTCCAGGAGGAGCTTTCGCTTGAGGCCTAGCTTTGCTGATCAGTCCAGAGGGTAGGGGGGAACCCTATTTGAGGACCAATTCTGAAGCTCGCCAGGGCCTATCCTGCCTATGAGGGGGTTTGGGGCCATGGTCCGCTGGGTCTGTTGTCGTTTCGAGGGCCCCGGGTCCTCAGCATGAGCTTTGGTACCGCCCTCGATTATATGGAAGGCCAAGTGGCAACTGGGGAGGAGCAACTTGGATGATCTTGGATGTGCTGGATGTGGCATGGTGAAGCGTAGCTGCGTGGCTTTCGGGAAAGCTGCATGCGTTTCAAGCCGATCACCACAGCCTTGCAGCATCTATAAGCGCTTATCAGCCGAGGATTGGATCTGTGAGAAGTGCGACTGCAGCAACTTCGCCCGCAGGAATGAGTGCTTCAAGTGCGGTGCTCCGAAGCCTAGCAGCTGACTGACTCACAAGCCAGCACGGTCGCGATCTAGCGTGGCAATTGGTCAGCGAGGGTACATGGACTGCAGCCGGCAAGTGTTGCTAGCACAAATATGAGTCCAGATGTATCAAGTCTTGCCACTTCAAACATGCCCAATCTGCTGACCTTATTCCACTGTTTCACTGGGAAGGGCCTGCCAGGGGTTGTTGGTGACTTGAATATCTCAAGACAGTTAGTGTCATGGTGCACGCTGTGACCAACTCCCTGTGCTGGTTGATCTTCTTACCATGTCCATTATGAAGGCCTTAAATAACTCTGCCTCAGTGCTTCTCACCCTTGGACTCGGTGACAGTGCTCGGCATCAGACTCGACCACGAAGGCAGAATGAGCGGAAAGTAGCAGTTGGCGCTCTGCTGAACTACCTGCTGTCGCTGCAATGCATGGAAAGTCTGCGGCGCTGACTTTCAAGACCTCAATCTTCGTGCAAATGAGGCTGAAAGAGGGGAGGCCTGGCTTGGCTTCGAGGTCTTTCGACCAGTGACGGTCTTCCAGACGCTGTTGCCTTTGCTTCTTGACTCTTTGTCGGGCCAGTACTAAAATTATCACGCGGGAACATGTGATAAGCAAAGCACGAGGGTTTCCACATCAAGGAATATTGGACAACCCCAGATGCTTGCCAGGTCAGGTGTGTGGAGCTCTTTCACAACAACATTCCCGAGGCACAATTCCCTGCATGGTGTAATGTGGTGTAGTCGGACGGTGGTCATGATTGCGTGTCGGCACAGCAATGCGTGCAGGTGCCAGTGGTGCTCGAACTGTGGCAGGCAGCGTGTTTGGGAATGCGCCAGAAATTTTCATGCTTCCTTGCCAACACCTTGTGTGCCCCGCTGGAGGCCTCTGCCTGGACGCCCGTGGTCCGCCAAGTTGTGCGGGGTGGGAGCTGGGAGCCTGTAGCTCAGAAAAGATTGTCAAGTCAGACACAAACTGCGACGCGTGAATAAAAGGGGAAATCAAGGGAAGACCTTTTCATGTCGGCTAAAGCCAGAGCCCCTTTTCGGACTATTGACACCATGGGCAATATCTTGCTGGAGCGAGAGCTATATTTGAGGAAACTGTTCAGATTTTGCCAGATGATTGTTTGGTAAAGGAGTTTGGAGGCAGGTGGCTAGCAAGGCACTGTGTACTGGAAGTTCCGTCCGTGGAGGGGTGTGCTACGTGTGGAATGCAACGTCTGGCAAGATTCGTTGCCAGCCATCTCTGCTCGGCAAGGTTTTCAAATTGTTTAAAAGGATCCTAGGGATATAGTCCCCCTTTAGTAGATAAAATGTGGGGTTATATCTTGGGATCATGGAAAAGAAAATGGAAACTACTGTTTAGGGTAGATTTTTCTACTCCTTGCTGACTGTGACTGTTTCAACCTCTGACAAAATTCGTGTGGAGCCGCCGTTCATTTAGGTCTTTGAGTCCTTTGGATTCTGCCCCTCCTCACCAAGTTTGCATTTGAAAGTGACAGCAATGGGTTGGGCATGCTCAGCTTGGTCGGAGCTTGGCAGGGTGTGAGGAGGGTAGAAGGCCTGGAAGTCCACAAGCTTTTGGTGGGATCCGGGGAGCAAGCCAGGGAGTTCAGCAGTGGCCTGTTGAGAGTGGGGCTGTGGATTTGAACACGGTCCACGAGCTTTGACGAAGACAGCCCACTACGTCTTAATGACCTGTTTCAGTGGGCCACCAGGAGGAGGCTTGTCAGAACTGCAGCACCCAATCAGCAATCTCGTACAATTCCGCAACTAAGATACCTCGTTGCTGATGACAGTCTGCGGGGTGGTGAAGAGCAGGCAAGATCTCACCGTTCAGCACGGCACCGATGCTCAAACTAGACAACGCGTCCGCTAGGAGCCAAGCAGATCATCCACTTCTCGCCGCCAAAAGCTGGAGTTGTGAGACGCCCATGCAGACTCAAAAAGGTTTTGCTGAAGCAGGGAGTCGCGGCATTCCCCGTTCTCAACGTTTCAGTTGCAGTTGCAGTTGCAGTCAGGGAGCAAATGGTCAAGCTCGGATCCGTTGTGCTTTGACCTGCAAGCTGGTCCAGCGCAGGTGGAGGCGAACGCCATGCCGTTCTGCACGCTTCCAAAGGGAGCTGCTCGCATGAAGGCGCTCAGCGGTCTAGACACGGGGCTGGCAGGCTGAGTGTCTGGCACAAAACTCATTTCACTTGCCTGAACCTTCGTAGGATCTGTGAAGTGTGGCATGTTATGACTTCCTCTCTGCTCGATTTTCTCGGAGGTCGCCAAGTCACTTGACGGCAACGAAGAAAAGCACTGAGACCATGGAGGTATGCGCAACGTGAACTACACTGGGATGATGCCTGTTCAAGAGCGTTTTCGAGATCAATAGCATCATGTTCAAATGTTTGTGTGGAACAACGGAGGAGCACTGCTATGCAGGCTTGCAGGAAGTCTAGTCTTTAGTGCTGCCATGCAATCACAATGGTGCCCAATGGCACCCCAGCACAACTCTTGCTTCTGCGACATGTCAGCTATAGTCTAAACTTGTTAACGGGATTTATATAGGGGATTAAAGAGAGGAGTATTATAATTAGGGGGTACTAAGAGGGATACTGGGAGTTAAGACTATGGCTCATGTGATCCTCGAAGCTGCTTGTGTCGTCAAGGTTTGCATTGTCGCACCAATCGCAGTTCAACACCATCAAGAACAGATGCGAGGTGCAATTGTGATCCACTAGCTTGGGATATCATTAATAAAGCCTGTGTTGGGCAAGAGGTTGTTCTTTGTGGTGGCATAGTATTGATGTGGTCTGTTCAATGTGAACAGCTGGCTTTTCGCTCTCACTTACAGCAGGTACTCTCACTGCAGTAGATCGCGTTTCCTATGTTCTGGACCGTAAAACCACAAGTTTGGATAAGATCCTGTTCCCGGTTCGCGTTTTGCACTCCCCGGGCAGGTGCTGATGTCTGCTGCAGAGCAGGCCAAGAAGCAGCTTGTGACAACTCCAAAGCAAGAAAGCATCAGACAGAGCCACCTCGACTGTCCCAGAAGTAACGTAGTCCATTAGGGGGATGTGCGCTCTACAAAGGCTTCGGCCCGCTTGCACGTAGATCCTGCCAGGCGCGTTCCAGCCAGAAGTTCAAGGAACTTCTCGACCTGGTAATTCGTGCCAGTGACCTCAGAATGGCTTCGGTTGATCGCCGCATTTTCGCTCCGAGCTGCCGTGAGGTTGGGAATTTCATCAACCACGGCGTGGATGAGGCATAGCCACACCCAGCTGGGCATGCAGTGCAGCACTTCGGTCCCTGTACAACAGTTTGTCGACGGCACCATCCGCGGCGTGAGCGTCGATTCTCTTTTGACATTGGCCTCCTTCAAGACGGGGGCTGTCGCAGCCTTGGTACACATGGATGTTTGCATGCCGCTGCAAGCTTGCGTTCCTTCATGCCTGAACACCTTTGTGCGCAGCCGCAGTAGAAAGACTGCTGTTTGAATTGCGATTTGCGCAGCTGTATGGAGAACCGTTTCTGCAAGTCATGGTCACCTGGTAGTTCCCTTGCATGTGGAGCTCTGCGGTGGACATGCAGGTTTCATCACTTCATTTTCTTTGCCTCTCCCTGGGGGCCACCGACCCCGACTTTTACCAGGCAGCTGATCTACGAGTTTCTTCCTGCTTGATGTCTTGTCATGGCTTTCTATAGCACCTGGACATTGATCCACCCGCAGGCGCTTAAGGCGTCGCTGTCCAGCGTGCACGAGGCCCGTTTGAAACTTGCTTCCACCATTCTCAAGTCGCACGTAAGATCAGCAGGCCTCCAAAGAAAAGGCCGCGGTGCTGAAGGGTTCCATCGAGGCCCAAGCTTAGCCTTTTTTCATTCTACAAGCTCAGTCAATCGTCTGTTCGGTTGCAGGCTTTTGGCAAGGATGCTGAAACTGCGGAAAAGCAGGCCATGCAATGCCATTTCGATAGCTGCGCTTTGTGCTTTGCCAATAATGCTTCCTTGACCTCAGTTGAGCGCTCTCCTGGTGCCCAACGAGGAGCAGGAGGTGGCCATGAACAGTAGTAGAGCTTGTTCAGTGTCTAGGGCTCCGCTCCAATTTGCGGCCAGTCCAGTGTAGCCCGCTTCCGTCTTTTCCCGCATGCACCCGTTCAAACAGTTAAAGAGGAGAGGTTTCCAATTCTTCTTCCAGAACCTTTCAGACAGCCTTTTCTTGAGGCCGTTACCGCGAGCCATGAGGCTTGTGGAAAGCTGTGCCTGCTTTCTTGTTACATCTGGTCTGGGAGTACCAGTATGAGCCATGTGGTGTGGTGTCGAGATATTCTGGTCATTGCAAGAAGGCAGACCTCCGCGAAATGATGGAGGAGTCGCTTATCAGAATTTGAGCTACTAGTACTTGATCTTCCAGTGCAGCAGGAATGCATATGCAAGTGCGGAGACAAAGGATACTGCTCTCAGGTGGATGGTGGAGAAAGATCAGCTGGCAGCAATTGGAGAAAAAGTCAGGTCCTTGTGAACACAGCCTTGGTGACAGCATTTTTTCGTTCCATACTTGTTCCTGCTGACCCCAATGTTGCTTGTGAAGAACCCTTGGAAGTTTGCATTTATTGCATGAGTCAAGTGTCTGCTTGCAGGCTCTTATGAGCCATAAACCAAACTCCTAAAAGGATTATAGGGGAGTGTTGAAGGGGTTATTACGGGGGATGCTAGGAGTTTAGACTGTAGCTCATATGGTTTCCTGATCATCGGCTTAAATAGGGGGACCCCAACATAGACTCCAAAATATTACGATGCGTATTATAGACGCCCCCCAAAATGAGAAAGCCCGACATGCTGTTCAGTGGATAGTCCGATCCTAAACCCTAAACCCCGGAGAAAAGACAAATCGTAAACCAGAAACCCTAAACCCCGAGAAAGAAAACACCTTTAACTCCAAACCCTAAACGCTAAACCTCGACAAACAAAGCAACCCTGGACCCCAAACCCTAAACCCTAAATCCTCAGGTGGATGTGGTAGTTTGGCAAAATAGGGGGATCCCAATATACACCCCAATATAGTCATACTACAATGCTTCTTCTGGGGACAGCCAAAATGGTACCCCTAATTATGGGAAACCACCTGTATATTCAAGGCATTTGATGCCTGCTTGGACACGCAGAAGTACTTCTGCGTCTCAGAGAAAGCCTTGGCCTGCAGCCTACACCCGGTTGAGTTTTTAGGGTTGAGGGGTTAGGGTTTAGGGTTAGAGAGCGGCCTGCCATGGGGCCTGGGTTTCTGCATACCCACTATTTTAACAGATTTGCCTGTATGGCAACCGGAAACATGATAAGAGAGCTCAAACTCCAGTTGATTGTTGAATTTCTATAGGATCAAAAGAAACACTTACAAGGAACTGGAGC
>CAJNIZ010008413.1:44393-57036 GCA_905231905.1 Symbiodinium pilosum
TCCCCGACTAATTATACACTTGTACATGTGGCGTGTGCAAGCCTTGCGGGGGTGGGCTGGAGGGTCAAAGGTCTCTGGAACAGGTAAGGCTTTGAGAAAGACTGGCTGCGGGCGCGAAAAAACAGTGCGTGCCAGCTAGCGCTCCATGGAAGCAGGAAATTAGTCGAGATGGTTTATTTTTGTCGTAGATTGGCGTATGTCAGTCGGCGCGTGAAATTCTTTTCTAGTTGGCGCTTGCGCGCCCTCTCCCCAATGGCGCTGGTGAACAGGTGTGCGAGACTGCTCACGGACAACGTCAAGTGGAAGTTAGATGAAACATGGTCAAACCTTGGCTGTGATATCAAGAACAGTACAGTAAGACTTGAGGTAGCGGCAGAGCCTGCTAACCACAGGTAGAGTTATTTGCATAGACAGATGACCAAGGCAAATATTCCACCGCTGGAGACATTTTTCCTTCACATAGCCACTTGGATGCAGGTGGGTCTGTCAAGAGTAGGTCTCTCCCAAACTTCCTAGCATAGTCGTTCCCAGGACCAATCAAGAGGACCATAAGTTTGACATATCAGCAATAAGATGTCCCAGTACTTCTTCGTCAAGCCAAAATGCTCTCCGCAGCAGTTCGTGTGCTTGCCAAGGCCACTTTCCTAGACCAATTCTCAGAGGCCTGGCAGGAAATCGAAAAGAACCACCCTCAGAGATCTGTTAGTGAGGTGCAGAAGCAATTTTTCCCCAGAGAGTTTTTTGACGTGAGTGCCAACATCCAATGGCTTAGGAGTCCCAAGAAATGGGAGGAGTTCGCCCAAGCAGCAGGTCAGCGATACTGACAGCAGACTTGACATGCGCAAAGAGCTGCACCTTGCCAGGTTTTCAGATGCGTGTCAAGCGCAAGTCACTTCCTCCTCAAACACGGAAGCTCAGCGATGGCGCACGGACGAGTGATGCAGGCGAGAGATGTCACATGAACAAGCTCAAGCCCGACCACAGTTCTACTGAGCATGATGCAAGAGGCTGCCTGACTGAGATTTCAGGACTGCAGAGGCGACCTCGTCGCTCAGAGTGTGGAACATCATCAACTCGTCCAGAGGCCAGAAGGAAAGCCAGAAAATTACTGGTTACAACTCTTTCCTTGCCACCCAGGGCAAGAATCGAATGAAGGCCCAACCCAGGCGGAATTGTTTCCTGCACTTCTGGCAAGAAAGTGCGCTCGTCTTGTTGCCCTCAATCCGCAGGCGCTCCGTGTCCTTCCTCACGTCCGCGTCGGGATTCGACATTGAGGCCATATTGTAGGGAGCGGCACTCCTGCAATGCATCCCTGAGCTGCGTTCTGCCAGGCCCCGGCCAGCGACCGGCAGGTGCCAAAATCAAGTCCACACTGGCTTCAAGCAATGCCACGCGTAGTTTTGGCAGGTGTGCCGTGCCCTGCTTAGCGGCATGTACTCCAAGATAGCTGAGAAGCCAGGGACCTAACTTCCCAGCTTCGCTTTTGTGGCTTTTCAGAAGCGTGGGCCTCAGGCAAGTGCTGTAGACTGCGGTGTGTGCGCCGCTCAGTGCTGCTTTGGTTTGGGCTATCGTTTGGAGTGAGTTCCTCACAACAAAGGCTCTCTGGAATGCGAAGAAGTTGAAGTTTGTATGCATGATCTCGGCTTTGAGCTGTGCAGCAGTCAAGCCCATTGGACTATTCTAGTGTGGCATCTCAAATCTAGTTTTTGATATGCAGCGATGACAAAGATGCTATTAAAACATAAGTATGTCTATCATCGTTGTCATAATTGTTACTATTGTTATTATCATAATTATCATTATGCCAATCTTAGCTTGCCCTAAACCCTAAACACTAAACCCTAAACCCTAAACCCTAAACCTTAAGCCCGAAACACAAAAAGGGGTCACGTAGCCATGGCCATGATCTGTCCTGACGATTTTCCAGAGCTGGAGATCCTTGAGCAGCACGTGAGCCGTTAGTACGAGTTCAGCTTTAGCTCCCTCATAAAGAGACTTGGGGGTTTCCCAAAATTAGGGGTACCTTTAAGGGGGGATCTAGGGGTTATTATAGGCGTATATAGGGTTTAGGGTTAAGGATGGTTTAGTTTAGGGTTTTCCAAAATTAGGGGTACCTTTCTGGGGATTCCTAAAATAAGGGCTATAGTATATTGGGGTCTATATTGGGGTACCCTAATTCAGGGAAACTGCCAGTTCATCCAGGATCCATACGGAGCCTGAGCACGGGGACATATGCCGAAACGCGCATGTCCATGGCAGCTTGGAGTCAAGATTGTAAGCAAAGATGCGGTTTAGGGTTTAGGGTTTAGGGTGCCCCAATATAGACCCCTAGTACCCCCATTATAATGTGCAACTCTCTCCTTGGGCCTGCTGAGGTTTGGCAGTAGGTTGGACCTGCCCACGTGGATGTGCAGCAAGAGGAAGCTGTGACCCATTTCATAGTGCTGAGCTGCACCAACACCATGGGCGGGTGCCAGGAAGCCAGCCCTACTGCTTGGCCCTGGATGTCACAGGCGCCTTCCACTTGAAGTTGCTTTATGGGCATCTATGAACCTGGCTGGTCCCCAGCATCTCAGGGCGATGCCAAGACGCACCTTGCAGAGTCCAGGTCTGTTCGTGCTGGTTCTGTGGAGAGATTTCTATTTGGGTGCCCATTTGCCAACGCATGCAGGACATTGTTGACTGCCTGGATCGTTATGCGAGGCCCGAGCATCCTTCCAGCTCAAGCAGTTTTCCCGCCTTTCCCCCCATATTTCGGACAGGTATGATCCAATAAACTTCCTCGGACATGGCAGATCGAAGGAGCCCAGTGCAGCTTGCCTGCATGTACATCTCCTGCTGACAGCCAAGCAGTGCAAAAGCTCGAATCTTGGCAATCGATTCCCGAACCCTCTTCCTGCTGCGAGCGACGAATTAACAAGATCAGGGCAGGCTTGAGGCAATTTTGATCAGAAGGTAGCAGGACTTTTCATTTGGCTTTATCTCCGGTGTGAAGTCCAGGTCAAACCTGTTGATCTAGCTGGACATCCGAACCCCCTAAAGGTTTGAAGCCATCCCCCAATTCCAGCAATTTTTTAGCCTTGGTTGCGAACAAACACAAACTCTGTGACACGGTTCGTCTTTGGGGGAAGAGACATCTGAACAATATTTCAATCTCAAGGCCAGGGCCTGCCAACAACGTTGTGCTGGCGTTGCTGGGTGCGCCCATTTCTCCTTCTTTCGAGATGGACCCTCGCATTTGCTCACAGCGAAGATGTTGTTTTGAGTGTGCAGAGTGACTTGTCATGTACTCGCATGTCTCAGGAGGTTGCCATCTGCAACAGTCGTCTGCAGTTCTTGTCGCCGACGAGGATGCTTCTGGGACCAGTGAGCAGCACATTTTACTCAACCCGGGTAGTGGTTGCTTCTGCACAAGCTGCTGGCAAGTTTCATACGGACTTCTGCCATAGCAGTCTTCCCAAGATGAGGCCTTTAGCGGGCCTCCCGAATGTTCTTCGAGCAGTCGGGCAACGGAGACGATGCGTGAGGTCACAGCGGCATGCATGAGCATTTTTTCAGGAGGTCAGGCGGTATTGTGCCGCAGTGCTGCGCAGCTCTGGATGCGTATTTCTTTATGACACATTTAACCGAGGTCACACCTTTACTGATTGATGGCAGGTCACTGTCCGGACCCCGGTTTGCTGAGGGTTTTTTGGTAGGCTGCTTGGAACTGCGCCCACAAGCTTTGTGAGCTGTTTGTCTGCGCAGGCCTTTACGGGTCCGTGGCTCTCACTTGATTTCTGCGGATGGGCAGCGGCAGGTCCTTGCCTGTGTGAATTGGCGCCTCTGGCACGCAGGATAGGCATACGGAAATTGGCGAGCATAACCATGCCAGCTTACTAGATCATGGCATCTGCACCATGCCTTTCAGGTATGGCGCTCACATGGAGATGCTCGTAAACAACGGCCTCAATGTGAGATCGCTGTCAGAGATTGCGACAAAGATCGTGAATCTGCAATTCAACTGCGTGCGCCTGCCATACAGCCTGGACTCTTTGAATCTTACCGCTGCCTCGATACCTAATCCTGCTTCTCAGCTTTGCCACAATCCAGAGCTCCAAGCAGCCTGGTCAGTTGTTTGGAATTTTGGAAGTATACAGTCGCAGTTGGGGACTGTTAGCAAATGATGTGATTTGTTCCTGACTTTCCAGGCATCAACTCCGCTTGAGATTTTTGACTCAACTGTGCAAGCTCTAACGGATGCTGGCTTGCTCGTAGTGAGCCTCGGTCTCCAAATCATGCATGGCATGAAGTAAATGATGTTGACATTTACTATGCTTAATCACGGTCATGGCACATTGCCGAATGAGGCTCAACAATCACGTCTCGCAACGTGGTTGGTGCTGTGCGGGCTTCCAAGATTTAGCGTGTGATTTCTGCAGCTAATTACTCTTGTAGGGCCATTTATGTCACGGCCAAGGCAGCGTCAGACGGTGAAGGCCTCTGGTACACAGAGGAGTTCCCCGAGTCTGTTTGGTTGCAGCATCTCGGATTCTTGGCTGCTCGTTACAGGGATAATCCCAAAGTGATTGGCTTCGACATCCGGAACGAGATCAGATCCACCGAGTTTGACACCCCAACATGGGGTGAAGGAACTACGGACTGGGCACTGGCAGCTTCAAAGGGGAGCAGGCAAGTCCTGGATGCAAACCCAGACATGCTGCTCTTCATCTCGGGCTTGGAGCGCCCTGCCTAAAGATTGCAAGACTGACTATTACTATTACTAATACTGTTGCTATTACTAGTTGCAGTTGTGTTGTTGCATGGGCCATTTGTACGTGGAGAGATGTGGCTGTATCGTGTAAGTTCGACACTCCCCAACCCGCAAAGAACCGGCTGAACGGTTTGAAGCTAGTAATACTACTCAGAATAACAAGGTCATAGCTAATGATAATAGTAGTAAACATATTGGTAACAGCTGTAATAGTAAAGATATCAATACCTACCTCAGGTACAGCATGTTCCTTTGTGGCGTGCCTCAACATCCGCTTCACCTGGAGCAGGGCTTGGAGGGCCACATCATCTACACCACCCATGAGTACGAGTGGTACACGAACTCGATCCAGACCTTGTGACTTGATTCGTTGCGGAAATCTCCATTAAACAAATATGCTTGAGTCTTTGAAGTTGCCAATAATAGTAGTAGTAATGATAGCGCCACAAAAAGCTGGGAAATAGTAATGGAAATAAGAATAATAGCAATAGTAATAGTAATAGTAATAGTAATAGTGATAGTGATAGTCATAGTAATAGCAATAATAACGGTAATAATAATAGTAATAGTAAGAGTAATAGTAATAGTGATAGTGATAGTGATAGTGATAGTAATAGCAATGTTAAGAGTAATAGTAATAGTAACAGTAATAGTATCAGGAAAAGTAACAGTACTAGGAATAATCTGGAAGGTATGATGGTGGACGGGTCGTTTGTGGCTGCTCTGCGGTTTTGGTCACGGCACTCCTGGGCCTCTCACTGGCTATGCTGGCATTTGCGCTGGCTCGCCAGGCCCAGAAAGTCAGAGTTGACGATTATTACTGTTTTTGTTATTGTTACTAGTACTATGATTCTGATTAGTATTGCAACTACTACCACTCTTACAGTATTCGTATTATTGTTAGTACGACTATCATTACTTTTTTGGTACTACTACACGGTTTGCGACCGTTGTTCTGCAACATTAGGCGGCTCTACCATGTGCTCGGCTGCGCTGCTTCCCGCGTCTGCGAGGGGTTTACTATGAGGCGGCCTGATGAGTTCGCAGAGATTGCAATTTTCTCAACCGGTTCTGTCGAAGCAAAGATGTTTCTGATGAGCGGCTTGATGATCATGCGATGCCAGATTTATCTGCAAGATGCTAATACATGCCGACTGTCTCCACGTCGGCTGGCAGAGTCTTGCCTTGCTTGCAACACTTCACAGCCTTACAGCTGATAGAAATTTTGAAAGGAGGATGTGTGGACGCACTACTGGCCCTCGTGCTTTGCTCCAGGATCACTGCGTCTAGCCTGCGTGCCTGAGCGTCGGTGCGGGTATTGCTGAGTGTACGGCTGCTTGCCCGGGGTGGCCAGTCACAAGCCTCTAACCTCTGCCGGCGGGTCGCCAATGACGCTTGCGGAGGCTCCCTGAGATGGCGGCGGGGACGACACCCTTGCGCCCTGCTTGCCGAGTCCGTCCATCCACCCTAAAACACGAGGGTTAACTGGCTCCTTCTCCAGAGACTCGTGCCCATGTAAAATCTCTGCGGCTGTCACCATAATCGCTACTCTGGAACCCAGACGTTCATTTGAACGTAAGCATGCTCAGCTCCAAGTGCTGTGTCGGGCTTGGTAACCACTACGTGGACGCTTTGTGATTGCACGAGCATTCAGTCCACTGGCCTGCAGCCTTCATGCTCAGCCAGTCTCCTTCTAGCAGATTCTGTCAACAAGTCACCGTCGTTTGACTCTGAGAACGCTGTTTGGATTTTTCAGTCTATCATACTTCATACAGTATGCCTCTTCCATGGTTGCTACCCTTTTTTTGTGTGGGCCCTCACTAAACGGCCACACATTTTTACACACCTCAAGCTTCAATCGCCGATTGCACGAAGCTCAGAAAAATCGCTGCGCAAATAACAGAACGAAGCCGGACGCACAAACGGATAGAAGACCATACTAAATGACCAACAATCACGGCACGGGAGGGTGCGCGTTCCCACGCTATTGTTGCGAGTTTTTTTCCCAGATGTGGCAGCTGGCGACGGGAACCCCAAACAGGTTCACTCCAAGAGAGTGTTGTATGCGACATCCAGCCACCATTCAAGATGTGTCTTCCGCATAACATTCGCAGGCTATTCCCTCAGCCCTCCAGGCAATTTATTGCGACCAAGCAGTCCCAGCAAAGCGCGAGCGGAAATGGATACCCTGCATACCCTATGGCTGCTCTTGCGCAGCAGAACGCACTTCTTGCTGTCAACAAGTGAGCGTTGCAAACGAGAAAGGGCCGGGCTACATGTGTGAGTTCAAGAGTAGATATATGCATTAGGATTCATTATTCCAGCTAACACGGCGAGGGCAAGAAGTGGGCAGAGAATCGGAAGCGGTTTGGGGAAGCAATAGCTGGGTCTTTTAGGTTCGGGCCTTGCTGCGCCCTAGCCCTGACCCAATCTGTCTTCCAGTGAAAAGTTTGATGCTCGGCGCCCGAACGATTGAATGATACGACTCGGCCTGGTAAGTACCATAGCGCAACCACTACTTTACGCTTTAAATACGTGTGAACACAAACTCTGCCCTGAATCAAGGATCCCAAAACCCTTCTGCTGAAAGCCCACAACTGTGAGCGGATCCCAGCATAGCTAGTCCGCAACACCTGTAAGCATCCTGTTGCATACGCAAAGCGGACAGAAAAATTCTAGTTTGATTTCCGAGCCAGATAGTGGCGGCCACTATCTCGACGGTCGCTTTCCTACTGTGTTTGCTGCTGCTCGGTCGGGTGGTCATGGACCCATGCAAGGCCCGTGAATGAAGCAAAGGGTGAAGCAATAGACCGCTGGTGCTGCCTTGGGGTTTGAAGTGTCCTGCCTTGCAGCCTGGCGCCATTCCCGTGGTGTCCTTCCCAACGTTCCACGGCTGCACATCTCATGTCAACAGCTTCTTCATGGTAAGCTGCTCCATGCAATTGTTTGGCTTTAGTGGCCAGAGCTTAGATTGGTCATCTTCCCGCTCTGGTTGCTCAAACTGGTGTGCGCTGGGCGCCTATCGCTCCTCCTCCTGCGGACACTAAGGCTGGGTGGTAGGCAGGGGACAAGTAGCATCGAAGCTTAGCTTGGGATGCTGCGCACAGTGTGCTCTGTTTGACTTGGAAGTCTCCTGCAGGCCAGTTACGGCCCTTCCCGGAGACGAGGACAAGCAGACTAGTCCCACATCTCCAGAGCACGTGGTTTGGCTGGAACAAGGAGGGAGAACACCCGTATGTTGCATCGAGAGCGAACAAAGCTTAACAGAAGATGCCGAGGTTGTTGGGGCAGAGGATGGCGTTGAGCTCTCGGAGCTGAACAAAGTTGTGGAAGGTTGTGCTGTGCTGTGTGTCAACGCTTGCAGCAGAGTAATGAGTCGCATCCGCAGCTGATGTGTGGCAGTGCTCTCAACTGTTTACAGGCGATGGTCCACGCAACATGAATGCTGTTGCAGATCAAGGCCTCTATTTTGAGCATAGTGCAACAGCTTCACTCAACTCACTCAGGCAATCCGGCATTGCGGCATTTCATGTCCACTTTGCACTTGCAGGCAAGGACCATCCCCAACCTGGGCTCAATCGGCAGCTAGTAGCTTGGCGGACCTAGGCTTGGCAGACTTGGTTGCAAGATTGGAAGCACGGAAGTTCAGTCATGACTTGGGTTGTGGCATGTTGTGGCTGTGTAGTGTGTCAATGGAGTGAACCGGCACACTGCCTGCTTGGCCGTAGAGGCTTACTGTAGAGCTGTAGACGGTGGGCTTCATCTGTGGGTTCGGTAACGTGTTCGTTATGTCAGATGCGTGCCTGAGCTGGCGTTGAGTTCCTGACTTGCAACTGTCAGCTTTGCTCACTGACATGGGTTGTCGCAGCACACGAAGCCGCCCAGCAGAGGTAGCCGTCATCGTTCTTGCTATGCTGCTCATGATTTGTGCAAATGCAGCGGCTTTCGTGTACCTGAGCTCCTACGAGGCCGGTGCATCCATAAAAGGCGCCAGCTTACAGCAGCATGACTGCGCGAGGCATGGCAGCAGACTGTTGATGATCGATGGGGCTTCCTTTTACACGAAGAGCACCTGGTGCTGAATCCATGATTTTGACATTTGCCATCAAGTCCTTTGCAGCTGGAGCAAGAACTGGCATAAATATGAGGTCAGATGCGGAAGGTGCAGACGTGGCTGCTGTTTGGTTGGGGGAGTTTGGGACCGACTCTTGGCTGGTTTAGTCTCGAAGCTTGAGAAGCCGCGGGCAACCGGGGAGTAGATTCAGCCAGTTCAGCCGCATCGTATCACACTCTTCGCAACCCGAATCACCCCAAGGGAGTGGAGCGGACGGCAGCCTCAACAGGCTGAGCCGACATGTGAAAGCGAAGCAAGAATATTTTGCGAACAGAGCACAAGCACCAACAGCCTTGGATAGGAGATGGCAGAAGCATCTCGCTCGATCTCAAGTGTTCAATTATGCTGGACTCAGGCCACAGACACCACCTGGTGGAAACACATGCTGCTCTTGAGATGCACTTAGGAAATGGCAGCTGTCAGGGTTGAGGATGCGAACCCTAAACCCCAAATAGTAGTTCCAATTTTATTTTCATTATCCCAAATATAACCACACAAGATTACCCCAATATACCTGCCCCCTGACTTCTCACAGTCACCGACGGCCGTTGCTGCTCACGTTGCACTCGCTCAGGCGATACCTTAGCTCGCGGCCTGTGGTTGGCTGGGCATACTGGCCACTCAATGGTAGCCTGGCTTGCGATTCAGGACTGCAGAGATCTGACAATCTAGTGCAAGCAACACACAGACGTGATGGGATGAAACTTTGAATTCATGTTAATTGCACTTGGGTGAAGCTTGACGCAGCTTTCGGAAGCTTTTACCATGGTTAACTAGAGAGAGTAGACTAGACATTCTGAAGCTGCATGCTGGGAGAGCGATGAGAGCATATGGGGATAAACCCGCGGCTCGTATGTGGACTTCGCTGGGCACTACAAGTGAACTTAGGAGGAGCAAATATTTTTTTTGCAAAGCCTGATGGCCACAATCTTACATAATGCAGTGATTTGCGTACAACAGGTGAAAAGCGGCCAGGTGAGCCCTTTGGCGGCATATAGTATCACCTCCGCTTGCTTGGATTCAGATGGACCCTGAGCCCTGACGCTGCTGTACCTTTAAGGCTCGAGACATATGGTGTTCTGCATGATGATATGCACACGATCAGGCTTGCTTGCTCTTGTTCTTTCCAGTTGCCAGCTCCTTTCGCAATCAGAGACGGCACATGACAATGTGAAGGCATCCCTGGAAGCTGGCAGATCTTCAGACGCTGACTGCAACACGTGCCAAGTGAGTCTGAAATTTGGATTCCAGTGGCCGCCACAACACGACGCAGAGGATTGCTCGGCCAAAGACTGGTTGAGCCCTTGCGAAACACTATATACCAAAGCCACAAAAGATAGGGACACGTGACCAGCGTGCTTCTTAGCTTGACTGAGTCATGGCAAAAAGGCCATGAGCATGCAGCTTTAGGCAGTAGGACTGAACTTTTAAGCCGTCCTTCACTGACATCTTGGCTCTGCTTGGGCAGAAAAATGAAGAGTGCGCCGCCGTGACGCTTGCGTACCAGCAAGCTTTGTAGCCTCAACAGCGTGATGCTTCCCAACTAGAGTTGCTTGGATCCAGGACAGGACAGAACCACCGCGGGTCCTTCAGCAAGATTGCAGTTTCACCATCAAAGCCTTGCCGCACCTTGACACGGTGGCCTCTGGATTCATCAAACGAGCAGCCGATATGTATTCCTGGCTTTTCGATAAGAAGAACATCATGAATCCAGAAGTGTCACGTGGGCAGGGGCCGACAGGGAGCAACATTACACCTTCTGTTTCACCTGCAGGGCTGCACAAGCCTTGCTCCCGCCAATGAGATCTAACTCGCCGAACGCCAAAAGCAGTGCACTGCAGGGCGAGTCTTGAATGAACCTACATAACCCCTACATATTATAGCAGTTTCCATTTTCTTTTCCATCATCCCAATATATCCCCAATATAGCCAATCGAGGGAATGCAGGAAGTCTGCCTCGGATGGAAACTGCCATGTGCCATGGACTAATTCCCAGTGCTGCTGCGTTCTGCATGGCTCTCATGCGTGGAGTACGATTAGTTGTTTCGAGAGGCATGAGATGATGGTTAGATATGAGGTTAGATGTGCTAGTGTCTGAAGTGAGAAGCTGGGAAGAGATTGATAAGAACTTATCGCATGGCGCCATGGACATCCTGGAGGATCCTTGGAGTGCTCCTGGCACGCTTTTAGAAGTCAGACCTGGGATTGTTCTTAGCCACAGTCCCAGGCAGTGCATCAATTTGACGAATGCTCATCTGAACGGTATGGCAGCCACTGCTTTTACTGGCAAGATTTGAATAGGCAACAACAGTGCCTTTGAGCGACTAGTGCTTGTTCCCCTTTGTGGTATCTAGCCTGGCAGGTGACCGGGTTGGCGCAAGAGAAGTGATTCACCGACTGCCAGCTGAAGGCTTTGGACGTTGCCTTACTGATGGTACTGGGACATGAGCTGTAGCCCTTATCAGGGAACTCTACGGCCACCCAGAATGGGTACCAGCAGACAATGCCTTAGATTCTTGCAGACCCTGGGTCTACATGCTTCCTCATGAAGCTGTGCTGGTGGGGCTTAGGTACATTGGTCTCCAGGAGTGGGAAAACATCAAAGCCAGCGTGGCTAATGAGGCGCTTTTCTAAGCTGCACGGTTGTTCAATTTCTGCAAGGCTTGTTCATCCCCAGGTTATACCTACACGGAAGTTCCATATGAGCGACTACAAGTTGACGGAGGTGCGTTGTGGCCGGTGAACGTGCAGCCATCATCCATCGCTCGTGCACAGTGCACAGTACCTCGCGCAGGCAGCGGAAAAACCGCGCTCCGTCGAACGTCCCCGTGGCCTGGAGGTGGCAACAGCCAACAAAAACCTTTTGTGCCTAGTAATACAAGTATAATTAACAATGATATCATTAATAGTAACAATATGAATGAAATTATACTGGCAAGCGTTGCTTTCTATTCAGATGATCAGATTACTGCATGGCAGGTTTCAGCGGCGGCAGGCTTGGAAGCCCTGAGAATTCTGAAGCCTGAGCAATTGTCAGTGTTGTGATCCAAAAAATGGAACCCGCCCAGTATAAACCCATTACTACATTGGGAAAACTAGGGGATCATGAGGGGGCTGCATTTTTGGATCCTTTGAGGGGTCTGGGTTTGTGAATGTTGAAAAATCCGCCACTGCCCTGCAGCACCAGCCTCTGGTGAGTTGCAGCTGAACAGCCACTCGTCCTCACTTCACAAACACAATGGAGGTATTTTGATGGTACTTGTAGAGAAGCACACTTGCAGATACGAAGTCCTGCAGCGCTAAGGTCTGTCAGGGAAGCGATCACCTAGGCCAACCTTTCCCGAAGCTGTGTTCAAGCACAACCATCTGAGCTATAATCTAAACTCCTAGTATCCCCCTTAATAACCCCTATAGTAGTCCCCTATATAATCCCCTATATGACACCCTTTAAGGAGTTTAGACTATAGCTCATCTGCTGTCAGGGATGCCTCGCCGAAAGTCGACGCCCTACAGCTTTGGCTCGAGGCCAAGGCAGGTGTCATGATGGGTCAAATTAGGCTGCAATATTGGGATAATGGAAAAGAAAATGGAAACTACTATAATAATATGGGAATTATAGGGATTATATAGGGTTTATATGGGAATTATAGGGAATATATAGGGTTGATATTGGGATAATGGAAAAGAAAATGGAAACTACATAATGGAGAATCAAATGGAAAAGAACATGGAAAATGAAATGGAAACTGGGATTATATAGGGGATTATAGGAATTA
>CAJNIZ010008413.1:57081-89585 GCA_905231905.1 Symbiodinium pilosum
TATATAGGGGATTATAGGAATTAGGGTTTCCCAAAATTAGGGGTACCATTTTGGGGGTCCCAATAATAAGGACTGTAGTATTTTGGGGTCTATATTGGGGTTCCCTTATTTGGGGAAACTACCATATTGCTAAGCAGACCACCGCCAGCCTTCTCTCACAGGAGCAGGCGCTGCAGTGTCCTTCAATGCCTATTGCATCAGCCTCAAGGGGTTGGTAGGGGATGCCAGGAGAACCTCTCGTGGCATCTGAAGGCCATTCCAAACCATTCGCCGCGGCAGCGGCCAACAAGAGTCAGGATCTCGGATCTGGCCGGGCGTTCAGGCTACTTCGTGGGCATGAGCCCACGTGAAGCTGAATTGGCCCAGGACATGCGAACCTCAATTGAGTCATATTGCCATTGTTGTTGGTGTTGCCCCATGTCTGACCTCAGGCAGTGGCCAAACTAATTTGTGCAAGTCCAGCTCTGTCATAGCCTCAGGAACGTTGCTTCACAGCATGGTGTGCCAGCATATGCATATGTGTTGTGGAGCTAGCCATGTCTGACAACGTACAGCTTGCTCTTGCTCTCAGCCTGCAAAGACCTGTAAGTCAGATGGCCGATCTTGCCTCGAAATCTACTATAATAATATGGGAATTATAGGGATTATATAGGGTTTATATGGGAATTATAGGGAATATATAGGGTTGATCCTGGAGGCAGGGAGGACCTGAAGAGTCCTTGGCTGTGCAGGTCGGGGCCTGGGGCTAGATGAGGTCAGGCCTTTCAGGTGAGGGGAATTTGGCCATGTAGGTCAACACCGTGAATCCAACGAACCTGACTCCCAGGAGGTGCTCAACTGAACTGCTGTGTTTTTTACTCAGTATTTCTGGTCCTGAGCTTGTTTGCAACTCAGGCGAGATGGTCCTAGCAGAGCACCACAAATCCGGGACAAGGCCTTGAGATCCGGGTGCGCTTGACGAGTCGGCAAGGCATCCAGGTGTGCCGTTGCCGCGTCAGGAGAGAGAGAAGTATCCATCAGGCCTGGATGCACAGGTTTGATTTTGCTCCCCTTTCCACCTGGGCGTGTGCTTGCGCAAGCTCAAAGCGCCAAGCTGCTCTCATTCGATGCACCTTGCCCCATCCTTGAAGCAAGGCAAGATCATGCGGCCCGTACGCAAGGCCAATGCTGATAGCTGGCAGAAGCTTGAGCCTTAGTTACATGCATGTCTCAATTTACTGGCCAGAATGGGATGCTGAACGTCTTTGCTCAGGTTGACGGAGGTTCTGGAAAGCCCAGGGAGGATCGATGCGGTGCGCCTTGCCGGGATGCTTCTTACACTCTCCCACGGATATCTTGCAGCCCCTGCGCAGAAAGAGTCGCATCCTTCAAGATCGTTCAACGTGGTTCCGAAGACGAACCTGAGGGTAGTCTAGGGATGTCTAGGAGGCGGGCCTGCAAACAGCAGCGCTTCCCAAGATTCTCAAATTTCTATGCAGCATGGGCAGGTCAGAAGTAAGTCGAAGACCAGTGTTTATGAGTGTCTTTGCCGTGCAAGCTGCTTAGGTATGCTGTGACTCTGGAGCGGGATAGGGCTTTGACACCTGAAACTGCTACGGTTTTGGCAGCCCGCAAACCAGACCATCACATGCGCTGGCACTCTCAAACATGGCTAAAGGCCTAGGCTTGTGCCGGCATGTACCGGCCCGCTACTGACCTGTAATTCGTTGAGCACAGTGCTCAGCACAAGCCTATGAGAGAAGGCGCAGCCATTGTGTACACGTTTGACCCATACCAAAGCACGGATGGGCGGGACACGTCTGACGAGCACTCTAGCCTGCTGAAATGCTAAATTTGCAGATGCCACGCGGCGTAGCGCTTGGATGTCCAGCTGTCTGCCCTGCAGCTTTGCGCTCCCAAGTCCGGGCAAGTTTTGATTTGTACAGAGACTCCCTTTTGGACATGATGCCGCCAAGCTCTGACATGGAAGAGCTGTTGGAGGCCCCGGAGCGCAGGCACAAATCCTTCTCCGGCCGCATTGCGATGGTTTCGGCCACGGTTTTGGCCTTGGTGAGTCTGTCAGCCGTGGTGCTGCTGTCCCAGAAAGGTTCTACTGGCCTCCGCGGCAAGATTGGTGGCTTCCTTGGCCTGGATGAGACCATGGACGAGACCTGCTTTGAGAAGGGCATGTTCTATGCCGACCCGCACAAGATGGATGGCACGGAGAGGACTGTAGAAAGTTCGGTTGAAGCCTGCCAGCAGCGCTGCGGCGACACGCCTGGCTGCGCCCACTTCACCTATTGGCCAGATGGCGGTTGCTTGATCACTGACGACTCCTCTATGGCAAAGGCCGCTCCGTACAAGTATTCTGAGACTGTATCAGGCCCGGCCTTCTGCTCACAGTCACCGTCTGAAATTTCGTCTGAAGCGCAAGGAGTCGTTGAATCAGCTGATGCTGATGCCAAGAGTGTCGAGAGTCTTGTTGCCCCAGCTCCGGGCGTGAATGGCACGTTTTGTGCAGCGTACCCGGCTTGTGTGGCTGTGGGGATCAGCGAGGGCAGCTGCTGCCCAAATGATGACAAGGTCGCGCTGGGCTGCTGCAGTGGCTTTCCGCCGAAAGTGCCGGAGGTCAAGATTGCAGCGGGAACCGAATGTAGTGCTTTTCCTGCATGTGCCCGAATGAACATGACCGGTGCATGCTGTCCTGCAGCAGATGGCATACGGCTATCATGCTGCGATGTAATTATGTCTGTGTAGGAGCATGAGCAAATGCTGCAACGCCAGCGTTTCACCGCCAAAGCGTGTCTCCTTTTGTCCGAAAGAGTGCATGTGGCGGGCTGTAGCTGCTCTTCTTCAGGTTGATGTGAAGAACTGATGTCGCCTTGCTCCTGCTGGTGCTGCTGGGCTGGGACTTGCAGGAGTTGATGGGTAGTTTGAATTACGGGCCTTGGGTAGCTCTTGCTTGCTATGGTTGATGTGGTCCCCGAGACACGTGGGCTCCTTCATGCGCGGCAGGTCCATGAGCAGACGGGATCCTTCTCGCGATACGTAGCCTTTTTTGTCGGAGGAGTTGGCCTTGTGACCATTGCATTGCTCTTGAGTAGTGGCACCCGTGGCTTCCGGAACTCCAGTGAGATTCTGGGCCTTGATGAGACCGGTTGCTTCCTGCCCGGGATGTTCTATGCGAGTCCGCACAAAATGGATGGCACGACGCAAACGGTGGAATCTAGTAGTCAAGCTTGTCAGATGCGTTGCCGAGGGGTGTCTGGCTGTGTTCACTTCACCTTTTGGCCAGATGGCGGTTGCCTGCTCACGGATTCTTCCTCTACGCTGCAGGCTGCTCCTTACCAGTATTCCGAGACAGTAACTGGCCCAAAGAGCTGTACATGGGGGATCCAGGATGGAAAGCAAAGTCAACCATCGTCTGAACATGGCCCGATCGGCTCTGTGGAGGCTCTTATTGCCGCTGTTGCCCCTGCTCCGGGCGCGAATGGAACTGTGTGTTCAGCGTATCCGGCTTGTGTGGCCGTGGGGATCAGCGAGGGCAACTGCTGCCCAAATGATGACAAGGTCGCGCTGGGCTGCTGCAGTGGCTTTCCGCCGAAAGTGCTGGAGGTCAAGATTGCAGCGGGAACCGAATGTAGTGCTTTTCCTGCATGTGCCAGGATCAACATGACCGGTGCGTGCTGTCCTGCTGCAGATGGCACCCGACTATCATGCTGCGACAAGATTACATCTGTGTAGAAGCATAAGAGATGCTGCGCTACTGGGAGCAGCATTCTTGTGTTACCGTTTGAAACCAAGCAGGGCTCCACCAATGTGTGGTAGTTGACGTAATCTGAGAGCGTGCGCCGCAGCAACTATTCTTAAAAAGAGCGTTTGCGCAAGCAAAGCTTCATGTGACTTGGCGGTGGCACGCAGTGTCGGGAGATGAATTGCAGGAAGTTCATTCAGTTTTGGGGATCAAGCTGCACAAGCCAGCAAACATAGAACCGTTTGCAAGGAATTCTCCCTGAGCGTCGAGCATGGGGTTAGCTCCACCAGGCTCTGACATGGAAGAGCTCCTGGAGACTCCCGAGCGCAGCCGCATGTCCTTCTCCGCGCGTGTGGCGATGGTATTGGCCGGAGTGGGTCTAGCAGCCCTGGCCCTGCTGTCCCTAAGAGGCTCCACTGGCCTTCGCAGCAAGATGAGCGGTTTCCCCAGTTTAGATGAGACTTGCTTGGAGAAGGGGATGTTCTATGCTAACCCCCACAAGATGGATCTCACGGAGAGGACTGTAGAAAGTTCGCCCTCAGCTTGCCAGCAGCGATGCCGCGACATAATGAGCTGCACCCACTTCACCTATTGGCCAGATGGTGGTTGCTTGGTAACTGATGACTCCTCGGTCGCAAAGGCTGCCCCATATCAGTACTCCGACGTCGTTTCGGGCCCATCTTACTGCGGAGGACGGCCACAGGCAGCTGTTGGTTCAGATGTTTTCTCAGGCAGCGAGACTCCTGACGTCGTGGCCCCTCCTCCGGGCGTGAATGGCACCACTTGCGCCGCATATCCTGCTTGTGTGGCCGTGGGGATCAGCCAGGGTAACTGTTGTCCCAATGATGACAAGGTCGCCCTGGGCTGCTGCAAGGGTTTTCAGCTTCCGATGGCCAAAGCCATACCGATCACCATTGGAGCTGAGTGTACTCTCTTTCCTGGCTGCGCCAATGTCACGGGTGCTTGCTGCCCCGCGGCTGATGGCACTCGACTTGCATGCTGTGACACCCCCTTGATCTGAGCCTGAGAGCCGAAGCGCTGTTATGCTTGGAATGTCTTCGTAGTCTAAGAGTGTGGTGCGTCTCGTACATTCGCCAGGAAAAGCAAAATCAATGGTGCCTGCTATCATGCCGCAAATGGCACTGTCTATCACTATCATGCTGCAACGGGATGACATCTGTATAGGAACAATAAACAGGTGACAGTGCTGTTGTTGTGCAACCCTTTCAGTGGTGGTTTTCATGACCTCCTTGTATGTATGCGTATGTGTTGTTCCAAAGCAATGCGTGGCATGTCCGAAGATGGAACTGCGCGAAATTTGGGCGCTTTTTGGATCAAGCTGCACAAGTCGGCGGAGGAATAGTATTTTGAAGAGTTCTTCCTGAGTCGTCAGGCATGGTGTTAGCCTCGTCAGGTTCTGACGTGGAAGAGCTCCTGGAAAACCCCGAACGCAGCCGCAGCCGCATGCCCTTCTCCACGCGGATCGCGTTGGCATTGGCCGGGGTGGGTTTAGTGGCTACGGCCTTGTTGTTGTTGTTGCAGAGAAATCAAGCAAGCTCGACTGGCCTTCGCAGCAGGATGCATGTTTTCCTTGGCCTGGATGAGACTTGCATCAAGAAGGGGATGTTCTATTCCGACCCACACAAGATGGACGGCACGTCGAGGACTGTGGAAACTTCAATTGAGGCTTGCCAACAGCGATGCGGCAACACAGCTGGCTGTGCCCACTTCACCTATTGGCCAGACGGCGGTTGCATGGTAACCGATGCCTCCTCCATGGCGCGGGCCGCGCCGTATCAGTACTCCGACATTGTCTCTGGACCTCCTTGGTGTGGAGGACGTCCAGGCGTAGACGGCATCCTTTTTGGTGCAGAAGCTGCTGTTGGTTCAGACATTTACTCAGGCAGCAAGACTCGTGAAGTCATGGCTCCTCCTCCGGGCGTGAATGGCACCACTTGCTCCGCGTATCCTGCTTGTGTGCATGTAGGGATCAGCCAGGGCAATTGCTGTCCCAATGATGACAAGGTTACCCTGGGCTGCTGTAAAGGTTTTCAGCCTCCAATGGTCAAAGCTTTACCGATCACACTTGGAGCTGAGTGTACTCTGTTTCCTGGCTGTGCCAATGTCACGGGTAGTTGCTGCCCCGCGGCTGATGGCACTCGACTTGCATGCTGTGACGCACCCTTGATGCCCTTAATCTGAGCATTATCAATTATCAGCAGCTCGGATCTGAGCCTGAGGATGGCCGCATTGGAAGTGTCTTTGCAAACGTCTTGGACATCAGATGCACCAAAAAGTGCAATTTTGACAGGCTCCATGCAAAGGTTTCGTGTACACCTCATCATGGTAGCCATGGGTTGGCATGTGCTGTGACGACAGCTTGACTTTGGTTCCAAGCTCTCCCGGCTGCCTACGTTGTTGTGCCGACGCGGAGCCGTCTTTGGCAATGGAGGTCCTTGGAGGGCAGTAGCTTACAGGCCTGATTCAGCTGACCAAGTTTTTGGACTTCTCTGGCTGGAGGTTGCCCTGCTAGTTGCCGGTGCCTCTGTCACCGGAGCTTTCTTTGGCATGCTGGCTGGACGCGGTCTCAGGCATGGCACGGCCACCATGGCCACCATGGTGTCTATGTCATCTTCTGGAGCCTTGTGTCTTTGCAGGCGCGATCAGCTTCCCGGTCCAGTCAGGATACCCAGCACTCCTCAGGACATCTGGACGTTGGTTATTTAGACTGAGTTTGGGTGAGGTGTTTCCTACAGAGAAAAGCAGGCTTGGGCAGGGTACCCCCTAATGAAAACTGATGCAGAGGGATTTTAGATGGCACCTAAGCACTTTGCTCCGGACTACACATTCGAAATCTGTCTTGAGCTTTTGGCAAACTACCTCAGGCACAAGAAGCCTTGGTGCCGTTCGTGGGAGAGCGCCCAGCGAAGGTGGAATTTTAAGTAAGAGAGGAGCTTAAAGCAGCTTGCTGGTTGATGTAAGCAGACCTGTTAAAGGCGCGGCGGCTCAGCGAAGCTTCGGAGGCTCAGCGACGCTTCCGCGCTTTTCTCCAGTGCAGACTAAGAAGGAAGGTGAGCATTCCTAATTGGTCAGGTTTCTCTGGAGTTGCGCCGCGTGCTTCTCGAGGAGCAGCAGGCTAGATCTGCAGGAGAACTCTGTTTACTTTAGGAGCCTTGGCCATGCCACAGCCCTCTTCTAAGGGCTGCAACCTGTGTCACTGCTAATTATCCTGCAGGCAATGATGCAGCAGCTTGCACAGGAGATGCTCACACTCAGACAGGACCCTCGCAGAGGATGGCTGATTACTTGCATGCCCCCGGGAGCACTGACTACAGAAAGTCTAAGATACACGCTCGCACCTGATACTGGTGCTGGGTGGACTGGGCCTTGAGGATTTGCAGCTCTGCCGTTGTGCGCAGTCGCAAAGCTGCAAGCAACTTCGCAGCCAGCAGTTGAGTGCAAAGCAGGTTTGGTGCCTTGAGCATTTGACTCCACTGGAGTTTCGGTCATTCGCAGGTCCAAGAGCACATCAACATGCTCTCACTTCTGGGAACCAGGCAGCTCAGCCGCCAGCAACGCAGAGCCCAGAATATGCAGAACTGAAGTACGCAGGCTTGGCATGGATGCATCTCTGCAGAGACCTCAGCACGACATAGATTCGTGCCTTGGCACTTGGTGCGGTGACGCATTCTCCACCGATGTTGCAATTTTCAAGGAGAAGTAAGCTGTAAGCAGCATACTTGAGGATTGCTGCACTTCCAGCTGCAGCGGACGGCATCAGGCTGGTAAGCGCGAGACGCAGCTCGGGGCGTTGATGTGCAGTATAGATTTCGCAACTCAGAGAAATTACAGGTGCGGATCCCCCGCATCTGTTCGCGCCGCTGGCTTGGAGAAGCTATGCTTGTAAGGTATTGCGCACATTTTCTGACCAAGAGCTGCGCTGGCAACCTGAGCCATGGTCCGTGCTGCTGGAAGTTCCACTTTATCTCAGCTGGAGTTTTAGCCCTAGGTTTGGTTGCAAGAAGAGCATTCTGAACACCGTCAATTATTCGCCTTTAGTGCAACCTGAGCCTGCAGCCAACCTCTCAAGCAAACACACTTTGAGCCAAACATCTCGACGTACTGTTCGCTTCTTCCGACCGTGGATAGTCATGGCGCCTGTGGGAAGCTACAATGACAAGACATTTGCCGAGGTTCCGAAGAAGGACCTGTTAGGATCAATACAAGTACTCAGCTTCTGTTTGACATTTTCATGTCAGGTTATGAGCTGAGAGATCTGAGAGTCTGTTTTTGCTGGTGGAGTCTCCTCGTCCGGCAGGACACAAAACCAGGAGTCGGATTCATTCTGTGCTTGTGGGCATTCTTCATCCTGTCCCTGGGCAGTTTTTAGAAATGCATATGCCTTCGTAAGCTTGCCGGTTGCCCTACGGTGGATGCTTGCCGTGCGCGTGGCCCCCGGCTGCAAGTGCTCAGGAATCGGGCACTGCATCCGCTGGTTATTGACCTTTCCAAGGCTACCGAGGGAGCGATTGTAGGAGTGAGTACGAGAAGTCCTGCCACAGGTTGCCAGCAATCTAGGGTCCTTTGTCTCCATCTGAGGATTATAGTGGAGTATGCACGGGAACTAGGGGCCTTGGATCAGATGGGTAGACTCGGCTAGACACATCTTCGGAGAACAGGAGGTGTGTGGTGGAGAAGTTGCATGTGAACGTGTGCGTTGCAGGTGCCTATTGTGCCTATTGATGACACGCAGGCCCCGAGTAACTTGAGGGTTGCCATGCAGACTGGCCTGTGGCATGTGAGATGATGTCAGGCCGAATATCCAATAGGCAAGGCGCCACGCCTGCCAGTTGGCATGTAGCAAGCAGCTCAAGTCCCATCAAACAGACTACAGACCTATAGTCCTTCTATGTAGATAAAATATGGGGTATGTGGGGATCCTATTATAATATACCCGAAGCCATATTCTATCTACTTAAGGGGGCTATAACTTTCAGCATCATTCTGTAAGCTGCCTTGGAGGCACTCGTGTTTGCCTTCGTGGGACAGGCAAGTGGTACAAGCCCTTTGTCAGCTTAGGGTTTAGGGGTTTTAGGGTTTAGGGTTTAGGGTTCACCTCCCCAAACTGCCGTGATGGGCCATGCTCTTCTCTCACTCGGATAGCAAGGCCCTGGAACCACTTCTATGCCGATGTCGTTGACATTACTGAGGACTCGACGAAGGCCAGCACCTCATGGCTAATAGAACTAGCAAGGGTCATCCCTAAAACATACCCCAGACCCCAAAGCCTTAGCCTGACCACAAACCGGTGCCCACTCGGTTTATAGACGTGATTCGAAGGACGAAGCTCATAAACACGCAAGGGGTGTTGTGAGTCTTTTCTTGCATATTATGTTTTTGAAGTTACATGTTTGACAGCAGCATCAAAGACTTGGGACTTTAGTTAGACATGCGTGGAAACAGAGCACAAACACAAAAGACGTGCAAGCTGTGGAGACGACACGCATGCCAGTTGAAAAATGGTAAATCCAATAGCGGCAGTAAACACAGACTTGAACTCCGAAGTGATGAAGACAACTGCACGAGTATGACTTATACGCAATGGGAAGAATATCTGTTGCAATTGCGAATGACAACAGTTCGAGACGAGAAATAGTACAGCATAGCCAGACAACCCGTTCAATTACATATATGTTCTAAAGTGTATATCCGGGCCTATCAGTCGTTTGGGCTGGGCTGCATGGGTGCGGACCCCGGGGGCGGTAAAACAACGGCTTCGGGCCCGATGAGCATCCCCCACCCTCCCCAGACAGCACACGCACACATATGTAAAAACATTAATCAAACATGCAGCGTTGGACCGAAAAGAGCACGCAGACATTGTGATCACGGCGTTCGAGCGGCCCCGACAATTTTGTTCACATGATCCCTTTGATCCCTGGCCTAGACTCGTACACAGCACCTTCCGCCAGCATCGCAAGACTGAAGAGGGACGGCAAGTGCATTGCTATCAACTCCCTGGAGTTAAAGCTACAGTAGCGCGGTTGCGTTTGGTTGCATCATTGCTGCAGTCGTGATATGTTACCTGCAAGTTGCAGACAGTCGGAACTAAAAACCAGACATTGTGCCGCTCCATCATGTTCCTCGTCTGAGATGGGGAGCAATTGATTAATGAAGAGTGCCAGTGCCATCCTTGTTGGTTGTAGCAAGTTGCCTTTCGGCAACGTTGCTGGCTGCATACTGGAGGGTGCCTTGGAGTATCTGGTTTGGAGTTCTTGCCTTGGGTTTGTTAGACAACGAGATGAGGTCCTCTAGGGAGGGGGGCGTTCTGACTGATTCTGTGCCGGGTTCACCTGTCCGATTTTTTCGTGCTCGGCCTCAAATCCGAGGGTAAGGGCCAGCCACAGGTATTGAGATTCCGCAGAAGATGGGACAACGCTTGACCACGTAGTGCCTGACTCAATTGCAGTGCAAGCACGGCGCTGGAATGTTGTGCTCCCGCTGCACTTGACACACAAATTTTGGCCCTTGGCGCCGGAGGGCTACTCAAACTGCACTTGGCCGAGCATCCCCAGTCGTATGTTGTCGAATGGAGATGGTGGCAAAGCCGAATATGGCTGGCATTTCGATCTCCGTTCAAGGGTCCCAACATCGACTTGGATACCGGTAGGTGTGTGGTCTCCTTCCTATTGCATTGCTTGCTCCTTTGAGTTCCCTCCACTTGGACCATTGATGTCGTGCACTGGCTATGCTTGCTACAACCAAACCCCAATGTATACCCTATTATAACCCTAATAGACATCCCACTATAGTAGTTTCCATTTTCTTTTCCATTAACCCGATATAACCCCAATATATCCCCTATATAGACCCTATATAACCCATTTTGGTAGTTTCCATTTTCTTTTCCATGATCCCAATATAACCCCAATGTATACCCTATTATAACCCTAATATTATATCGCTTGTTGACACTGGACCTTGGTTGGGTGTGCTAGCTACATTTATATAACCCTATTTTACTATAGTAGTTTCCATTTTCTTTTCCATTATCCCAATATAACCCCAATATAACCCTACCAATATCCCAATATTACCCTAATATTCATTGGTTGTTGGGGTTGTTCGGATCTCCCTGGGTTAGCTTTTTGGAGCTCCGAGCACTTGGCCTGCTGATCTCGTCTGTTCGCTATGCTTGCTTCATTGCTTGTTGTGATGATGCTAGGCCCTGCTTGGTTGTGCTTGCTACGTTGGTTGTGCGGGTCATTCGGCCATTTGGCGTTGAGATTCTGAGTTCCCGATGTGCTTGCACTGGTCCGTAGATTGTTTACGCTGGCTATATTGTTGGCGTGAGGTTTCATGTCGACGGTCCGTGTTGCCCTCAGCGCTGGAGCGCTGCTCCCTCTGCGCCTGGCGCATGGTGACCGACTTCAGCTTACGCATGCCCTCTGTGCTTGGAGAAAGTCTCCCTCAGCACTGGCTGCGAATGCTGACTCTCCTTTGGTGTTTGGGACTGCCCTGTTGCTTGCGAGCATGAACAATCCGGTTTCCATGCACACAAACGTCAATTGGTTACCCGGATGCTCATAGACAGGTGAAGTACATAGATGGCGGATACAAGCGCTTCAGCAACATGGACTGCATTGGATTCAATGACGTAATTGCCAAGATTCAAGTCCGAAGATTCAAAATGCTGCAACCTGCCAGATCTGAGGCAAGAGGCAGTTCAAGAAGTTGATAATCCGAGTGCCCAAGGCCAGTCAGGCTTCTGCAGCATTGTAACAGACTGTACAAAGTCACCAAAATCTTTGCAGGCAAAAGAGGGCGAGTACGAGGTTTGACTCTACTTCCTGAAGTGGGTAGCCTTACGGTCTTGGCCTAACCAAGGTAGGGATGAGGGTGCTGCTTCACGGCATTGGCAAGTGGGCAGAAGGACTGACTTGCCTGTTCAGTAATTGAGTGCATATGAGCTATAGTCTAAACTCCTTGAAGGGGTTATATAGGGGAGGTACTAGGAGTTTAGACTACAGCTCATATGAGCAATATTCGGCTTGCTGCTGCTGTTCTCTCCACGTGCCACGCCTCAGGGCAGAAGTTCCACGCAGACATCATGGACGTTTCCCGTGGAAGTGTGAAGGTGCGCTTCACTGACGGTGGCTTGTCTTCATAACAGTGTAGCCGTGCTTACTGCGCCTGTCAGCGAGAAGTGTGCTCAGGTTCTTTCAAGCGGTACACCACAGACGAGTTCAAGACAGCGCTGTCCAACTCTGCGGCTGACAAGGAGCGCTTTGAAGCAGTTTCTTTTTGTTGGCAAGTTAAGCTGTGAACACACAGGCCCAGGTAGCCAAAGAGCTGCCTTATAGGCCAGAGCTGTCTTTGCTCCCTTGGCATCCTGCGTGGGCAGCCGCTGACAGGAAGATGACACCAGTCATCGCAAAGTCATTCATCTGCATTTTCATCTTCAACCTCCTGTCTCTTCGTGACCCCAGGCAATTGGCATTGAAATGGAAAGGAAACTGAAACTATTATATTGTAGGGATAATATAGGGATTATATAGGGATAATGGAAGAGAAAATGGAAGCTACTACATGATAGGGATAATAATATTATCCCTCTAATGTAGTAGCTTCCATTTTCTTTTCCATTACACCTATATAACCCCTATGTTATCCCTATAGGGGTTAGCCAGCATGTTGAACGCAAGAACATCTCCTTGCAGGGGATGGAAGGTGGGTCTCGTCAGCTGCTACACGGGTCCATCCATGAAGCGGCTTGGCTTCGGGCAGGTAATTCCAGGCTTGTTTTTCGTTTTTCCATTTGGCATCCTAAATACTATACAACCCCAATAGAGTAGTTTCCATCTCATTTTCCATTTTCTTTCCCATTTGATTTTCCATTATTAAGGGTAATCATTGTTTTGTCAACCTCAATGAGTGAATGGAACATCGGCTTGAAAGCTGAGGATCTTCTCCTACATCGGCCTCCTGTCCGCAGCCGCTAAAGTCAGGAGACACAATGGCTGTGTCCTTTCTGGCGCGAGGTACGCCGTTGGAGATTGGTTGGAGATGAAATCAATGGGCTCTATGGACGGAGCTGCTTACCAGGCCGGCCAAATAGGCGGTTTTGCTTGCATAAAGTGCAATGTGCAGATCTGCCAGCCGCGCCAGGTTCTCCTTCAGTCAAAGCTGATTATCACAGCGCTGATTCTTTGGGCAATCAAAGGCGCGCAAGCCTGTTACATGTTTTGACCTTCCGCTGCCCTGACGTGAAGGTGACAAGGCAAGGCAGTCAAAAACGCAGTGGTCCACACTGACGACGCTGACGATTGGTGCGCTCAAGCATGCCCACCTAAAACCAACACTTCCTGAATGGATCAGACGCTTGGTTTTCCTGTGCAAGCTTGATCCAACAAAGCGGAAGGCATGATCATCTTCATGGTTGCGGAATCGAGCTCATCAGCAGGCAGGCTTGCCACATCCTAGAAGTAACAAGGGCTGTTTCCAGGGTTGGCCCCAGTCTATCACGTTGCCAGACATGCGGAAAGATTTGTGCGGCTTGTCAGGCGGCCCCAAGAAGAGTCAATCTGGTGGTTTTCTTGGAACGTTCTTCGTGTTGATGAAGGCCCACCAGGGAGAGCAAGGCAAACAACAGAATCTCATCGAGAATTCTGGTCCAGACCTGCTTTGCAGGTCCTCATCTCCTGTTATGGAGCAGTTGTTACTGACAAGGAGTTGAAGCAGTACAAGGACGTTGGCTAGCCGAGTCTAATGGCATGCATTTCTGAAAACCAAGTGGACCTGCTTCTGCTGCTGTATGACCGGCTCCGCGCGTTGGGCAGAAGGCTATTTCCATTAAAAAGTTCAGTGCATTTGGTTGAGCATGTTGAGCTGAAGACACACGAATTTTCAAACTTTTCTTTTTAAGACTGGCAGTGTGTCCTTTTCGGCTGTGAGAGCCACATTTTGCTCTGGGGCAGCGAGGACTTGCCACTGTATGTTCTGATCTCAGCTTTCACAGACCTGCATAGTTCTTGAGGCCATGCTCTGGCCAATATTCAATGGGTATATTATTATCATTTCCTATATGTTATATTATTATATGTTATAGGAAAATATAGAATATTATAGTAATATATATATATATATATGTATCTTGTTTTACTATAACCACATATATATATATAGATAGTTATTACAGTAGCAAGTATCAAGGCACCAGCAGCGCTCGCTTTGAAGCCATTTTTGCTCTGCCTTGGAGAGGCTGCAGCACGTTTCTACTTCGCAGTTCAATGTACATCCCTTTCCTAGCTTCACGCTGCCCGTATACATATTCTGTATCATAGGGCCACCTAGACTACAGGCAGCCTTTGGCTTTGGGTGTGATCCTGCGATACTGCAGTGTGCATTTCCAGCGCAGCCTCGGCAGAGCCCTTCCGGGAAGCCATGGAGACGGTCTACCGTGACGACATCAAGTGTCTGGGTTACTATATTGTTTCTCCCTATAATGGAGAATCAAATGGAAAAGAAAATGGAACATGAAATGGAAAGCGTACTAGGGAAACCATATTAATTACTGTATATACCCAGTATGGCAACTCAATTTAAGTTCCTCAACAGCAACCCAGGTGTTTGGACGAGACCGTGCAAATTTTGGCTGATGCCAGCCTTTATTCGACACTTGATGGAGAGACCTTGCTGAAGCCTCCGGGCTTAAGCAAGACTGATGCCACCGTCACTTGGCTGAGAGGGCACAGTCTTGCTTCATCAGTAATACCAACATGGATCACTGATTGTGCTGCATGCTGATGTCTATTAAGTGCTGCGGCCAACATGGGTCTCTTCTAGGGTTTCAAGCATGGAGCTGTATGGGGATGCTGGTGGGCCTGCAGTACCCATGCAACAACACCAGGCGCACTTCAAGGTTTAGCAGTAGAAATCTAGCTTGGTGTTCTCCACACGTGCTTTCAAGAAAAAACCAGCGGTGGGCTACTACAAAAAGCGTTTGCAGAGCAACCAGGGGAGAGGTAATTGCCGACCTGAACTGCTTCCAGGCGGTTATCCCTGTGTTATGCCGGTATGGGTTCCAAGGAAGTGATGTATGATGAAGGAACTGCAGTGGGGTTCATGATTTACTGAAGGTTTTGGGTTCTGTGCATGCTGTTTCAATTGGCTGTTGATTTGCTAGTGTCCATGTTCTCGCAGTGATACAGTGATCCTCTGCAGTGTGAACTTTCAACACTGAGGTAACAATCTTTGATTGGGACGATACGCTGCCCGGTGCAGAAAGGATTGAACCTAATTACCATGCTTCCAGCATTGAAGAGACCAGTTCGGCCAGTCTTTTTGCCAAGTTCATGCGTCCATGCGTGCCAGCCAGCCAGATTTTCCAAGGATTCTCTGCACCAGTCTTTTGACCACCCTTGGCTTTCCTGAAGAAGTTCCCTCTACTTTCAAGATGACAATGCAAGAGATTGCAGCATGGCTGCAAACTTACATAGTTGCGGCTGCCTCCTGACTCCCATACACCAGACGCCCAACTTTCTGGAGGAAGACCGAGCTCACCGACTGATTTCCGAAGCTTTGGAACTGGGGCCAACATACATTGCATCTTGGACTAGTAAATCGAAGCCCCATGCGCGTGCAAGCTTGGCAGCTCAATTCTGCCATCTCAAACTTGCATGTTCTTGCTTGAATTGGCATGATATGAAGATTGACACGCAGAGCATGTCAGCCAGTGCGGGCCACGACCTCACAACCAGAGGTGACAAATGCGGTCAGTGGTTGGGTGCAAGACAGTGCAGCCCAACACCTGCCGGGCTTGCTGCCGCTGCTGAGCAGAGTCACAGTCCTCAAGCTGCACCAAGCCGCTGGACGAACGCGCGTCCATTGATTTCCCTAGTGTGCGCGGAAGCCATTGCGGGTGTTGTGTGGGCATGCCCTCCTGATGCATCCCAAGGTCATTTCCGCCCGCGGTGCCTACGGCTACTTGCTACTTGCCTGGACATGGGCTTTGAAAGTAGACTTGTAGCCTTGCTTGTCAGCATTAAGGCCTCCAGCAAAATGTCAATGGCTAGTTGCCATGAGCTTGACACACTGAGGGGGGAAAGCTCCAAACATCTGAGGACAGAGTTGTCATGCCGAATAAGAAAGCAAGCAACAGCAACATTCTAAGCTCGCTGCGTAGACCGTGCAATTTAAATAATTTGCTGGATGCCGGCCTGGCTGCAAAATGCTGTCTGCGATTTAGTTCTTGAAGCTCTGCATTGCGCAAAACATGTCTGTGAGTCCAGCATCTCGAGACTTTCAAGTATCCAGCTTGCAGGCTGTTGCAGAAAGCATGTTTTTCTCCCAAAGTGGGTTTCTGATGTTGCTTCTAATTTTCGACCCCATTTTCCAGATGTAGGCACACACATTGAACATGTGACCGAGGTGTCGGCCACCCACAGCACTTTTTCTGGTTGAACTTGATCTTAACAATCAAAGCCTGTTTTGTCTTGACTGATTTTGATGTCTGAGTCTGCAGCTTTCCTGCTTCAGACAGAATCCTGCATGAAAAAAGTAGTAAAGCAGTCAAAGCACCGAAAAAAAGCATCGGACAATGGAGCAGAAGTGAAAAAAGAATCGGAAATTCGCAATGGCAAATCAATTGTAGAGTTGAGCCCTAAACCCAAAACCCAAAACCCTAAACCCTGCAGTGGCGCCAAAGCGCCCAGCCCGAAGGCGCGCACGGCCTTGACAAAAACCCTAAACCCTAAAACCCTAAAACCATCAACCCAAAAAACCCTTAAACCCTTAAATTGTGTCCCGATTTCCCCAAGCTGGCCAGGGCCTGAAGTTCTCTGACACCTGGGTGCTTCCCAAAACTAGGGTCCCATTTTGGTACCCCTGATTATTAGGCGGCCGTAATACAATCTATAACCAACAGGGGCCCATAATTTTGAGAATAACCCATCTCATTCTTACCGGCAAGGTGTTGCCTCTGATCACTTTCCTGTTTCCAAGGTACCCTGATCAGCCGGGCCACTGTTCCGCAATATGAGCCGTTGCCTAAACTCCTTTAAGGGAGTTGTAAAGGGGATACTAGGAGTTTAGACTGTAGCTCATATATACCGTCATTTGGTTGAGAGCCTTTGCTCCTGTACTGTGTACTGCAGCCCGGGGAAGCTTCAAGAATCCATTCTGTACTACTCATGTACTGATACATCCAATCCTGTTTGCTCATGTTCAGGACTCTGGAAGACCTGTACCTTTTACAACCTCGTCCGAGACACCGACTTTCACCAGCTTCCTTAGCTGCATCAAGCGCAACTGAGCGTGACCGAATGATGTCTGAGACAGAGAAGCAGAAAGCAAGGAGAAGATGACGACTGACTGCTTCATGTGAGCTATAGTCTAAACTCCTTAAAGGGGGTTTTTTAGGGGATAATACCGGGGAGTATTATAGGGGTTTAGTAAGAGGAATTTCCGGAGTTTAGATTACGGCTCATGTCCTTAGCTAGCCTCTCGATCAGCAATGTTGCCTGCAGGTTTCATGACTTGATTGTGATTGGGGACAGCTTTTACGAGATGGTGGCTGGACTTTGACAGTGGTAATAGAAACAGTAATAATAGCCATAAACCTAATAGCAATAACAACAATAGTAAGAATGATAACAGTAATAAACAATAACAACAATTGTACTAATAACAATCGCAAAAAATGACAACAGTAATAAAGATAGTTGGTGCAAAGCCATGACGGCCTGAAGGGGTAGATTACCCAAATAATGGAGAATCAATGGAAGATAGCATGGAAAATGAAATGGAAACTGGGGGAATAATTCGGGTTATAGAGGGGTAGTACTGGGACAATGGAAAAGAACATGGAAACTACAGGGATTATGGGATATGTATAGGTCTTATATACAGGGATAATATGTATATATATATATATATAGGTGTATATATATACACACATATATAGTATACATATGTATATAGAGGCTACCTATGGTTAGCTCGGAATCCGTCAGAAGAAACATGGCAGTAGGCCATAAGTTAGCCGGTCCAGGTCGTACAATTCAAAGTGGCAATACTTGCATTCCCTTAATAGTAGTTTCCATTTTCCATTATCCCTATAGAACCCCTATATTACCCTAAATAGTAGTTTCCATTTTCTTTTCCATTCCAACATGTCGCGCTTTGCTGGCAAGATAGGCTGCATACAGTGAGCCGCTTATTGTTCCGATGATAATAATACACCCTACCTCCTTTTATACCCTATTATAATATAGTAGTTTCCATTTTGTTTTCCATTATCCCCATATAACCCCAATATAACAGCAGTCAAAGGTGGCTGGACAGCTGTTGCGCGACATGTTCCCTGACACACTGCGTGTCAAGCTCATCAAGCTCAAGGACCAAGTAATATTAGCAATGACAGTAATAGTAGAAATACTAGTGATAATAGTAATCATAGAAATCACAGCAAGAAAATAAATACTAATAATGGAACAGAAAGATGGAAACTATTATATACGGTGCCGTCGGGCGGCCACCTGTCTGTGGGAAAAAAGTCATAGCACAAGGTACCAGACCTCCTGCTTCCCCTAAACCCCTAAACCCTAAAGCCCTAAACCCCGCAAGGAGAGCCCGTCGCCTGAAGTCCTTTCACAACAGCTTGGCGCCATGCTCTTGTGTGCGCTGCCCAGGTTCTCCTAGAGGCTAAGGCTATAGTCCCCCTTAAGTAGATAGAAAAAGGTTTTGGGTATATTATAATAAGACCCCATATACCCCATATTCTACTTACTTAAGGGGGACTATAACCCCAATATATACCCTATTATAATATGGTAGTTTCCATTTTCTTTTCCATTATCTTTATATAACCCCCATAACCCCTATATAAGGGGGACTAAAAGGCTAAGGGTTGCAGCAGTAGTGTCAGTGGCCGGATCAAGGCTACAAGCAGGTGGCCAGCAATTCAACCAACATCTACTGGAGGCAGGACTCGAGTGGCATGCGCTGGGGAAACTGCCTCAATATAGATACTGATGTGATCAGGCTGGATGAAAGTTCCGACTTGGAGCTTAAGCTATAGAATTTTCTCGCTCACACAGCCCGCAAGTGCCGTGGATGTATATGGGGCTACGCAAATGGGAGCCGCCGATAAGGCCACAGCTTTCAGCCTTTGTTCTAAGGATTTGCTTGGGGAGTGCTAGCACAAGCTAGCCGGGCGTGTGTACAGCTGGCTGCTCAGTCACAGCGTTATCATGTCCTGAGACATCTTGAGACACAGCAGGCATGCCTCTTAGATCTGGGCTTGACGATGCATTGACGCTGCTGCTTGTGGAGTCTTTTGTTTGGGTTTGTTTTGGCTTCGCATGACATGAGCTATAGTCTAAACTCCTTAAAGGGGTTAAATAGGGGATTGTATAGGGGGCTACTATAGGGGTTATTAAGGGGGATACTAGGAGTTTAGACAATGGTTCACATGAGAGCATGATGACTAAGGTCTGCTCAGGTTGCTTCAACGGACGTCCTTTCTGGCCTGTCTGGGCTTGCCCAGTTGCCTGCAGGAGAAGTAGCTAAGTAGTTATGGTCTTGGCAACCAACCATCTGTGGATTGGTCCGCTGATGTCAACTATCAGAAGTCACAGAAGTCAGAGATTTCAGAGAGGTTTTGTAGCTAGGCGGGACCTGACAAAACGTCTGAAAGCAGCCTGTTCTCAAAGTCAGGTGTTTGCGGAACCCGGTGGAAGGCAAATTGGCACTTTTGAACATAAACCATTCTTCTCGGCTGCCAGCCGTTTGTGTTTTGTTGCCTGCACAGGTTTGATTTGAGCCATGATGCCCAACAGGCGCAACATGCCACCGGGTTCTGTGAAGGTCTTGCTTGGATGGATCGAATGAGGAGGTTTTGCCTAAGAAGCGCTTGCCTCCATAGTAGTTTTGGCCACAATCCAAAGTCATCTACGAATACCTAGTCCAACGTTATGAGAACTTGCGGGCCCGCGGGGCCCTACTGTTCCATGTTTTTGGTGAGCTATTTGAGATCCTTTTGCGGTTCGTGAGTGGTAATCTCATGCAGCAACCTTGAGTGAGACAAGCCTACACAGGAGCAACGGGAGCATTAGGGTTGTTCAAGCAACAGAAATTGCAAACCTCAGCTATGTTGCTCCTTGCGGCACTCCCTGAGCTGCCGGAGTGTTTGTCGAACACCTCTCGCATGAACTCTTTTCCGCGAGTCTTGTTGCAGTACGCACCGCAAAACAACTTGGCCGAAGCGTAGCGTGCATCCATCCATAGCCGAAGCATGCCCGGCTGGTTGGCGTTGAGGGGACCAAGTCCCGGTAGTTGCATCCTCATCAAAAAGAGGCCCAGGGGTAGCATGTAGAGATGACAGTCAAAGTGTTGCAGCCAGAAGACCCGGAAGACGAAGAATCATGAAGTTGGGATTTCAACTGCCTTTTTTCCCATTGCCAGAGGATTCTTTGTGATGTCTTTGGCAGTACGTCTTCCGCATGGGCTCTGCCAGACTTCTGCATTTGACTGAAACTCCAAGCACAGTAAAGTTGTTGCCCGCATGGCCAGGCCCGCATTTTAGAGGGATGCCCCTACAGGGCAGTTTTGGTGTGGGCTTTTGCCTGTTGCTGCCCAGCAGCACAATTTGTAACGTAGAAATCGCCTAGGGCTCCAGAGCAATCGGAGGCTTTAGGGCTTTTTGTAGGTCGTGTTTGGCAGCTCTTTTCGCGTGACACCCAGTCTGATGATGACTGGGCCGTCCTCACTAATGCTGCCAACCGGCTGCACGGGTTGTCATCTTCATGAGCGCATTCCGAGTCGCGTGAGTTCGACTTGAATCCTGTCCTACGAGCAGGCAGTCTTGCGGCCTGCCCAGGTGCTCCACTTCTTGAGATTGGACCGGTGTTCCACCATCAGACCACTCCACGACTACCTGGTGTGTTTTTTGAGGTGTCGAGATACCCGAAAGTTCCTACCTGAGCCAAGCTTAAGGGACCGTGCAAGGTGAATTTGTTTGCCTTGACACCTTCTGGCAGCAGAGTGTGAGTCCACGAGCTGCATCCCCTACCGTACAAGTAGTTGGAGTAATTTGAAGACAAGTTCCTTGGTAAGCTACTTGTGCTGGGGAGGAGAGGGCTTTGCCACGCCTTTTCCAAAGTGTCTCCGTTTTCCGTACAGCACCAGCGCGTGCCATTGCTTGTTCCTTGATGCCGGCAACTGCTACGACTTTCAAGCCAGCGGTGGGAGGCTGCGCCGTCAACCCTTTTATGCAACGCGGTGTCAAAGCACAAAGCCTAGGACATCTGCCGTTTTCGTGTTGGGAGAAAGTTTAGGATAGCAGGGCCGTGCTAGTTCCGCCTCACAAAGCAGCCTGCCCAGCATGTAGTAGTTAAGACCCAATTATCAGCACCTTGCGTCAAAACCTCAAACCAAGGTTCAGCAGCAGGTTGAAAGAGGCATTCTTGCGCAACGCTTCCTCGCTTGCAGCAGTTGTCGAGTGAGACCACGACTGTGAGAGGAGCAGAACGGTCGAATGGCCTTCTGTTCCAGAGAGCAGGCCTGGCTCCTTTTCTTTGACTCGAGCGCATGGAAATCCATGCGTAGAATATAGGCTACAAAAGGAGGCTACATCATCTTAAACAGATGAGCCCCAATTGTCTGTCGACTGTCGAGCTTGCATGATTTGAACATGGCTGGCAGCGCCCGCATTCCCTCTGGAAGAGCTGGGTTCCCGTCAGCCAATCTTCTTGACAAGCATCTTTTGATGCCAGCTTGGGCTTACACATTTGAAGAGCTGTGGGAGCTCACCTGGACGGCAATGAATAGTTGCACAGATATGCTCTTTGCAAGTTGAATTTTTATGTACACGCGCAGAGCTGCCCAGAACGGCGGGGAGCATTGTGGAAATCATGCGCCCTGTGGAAGGCCTAGAAATTTAGCTGAGAATCCAGGAGACAAAGCCGAGCACATGCTGGAGAGTCATGCTGCCGTTTTGGAGGGCCTGCGTTGGCATGGCATAAAGATAGTTTTTTGTGGGGACCATTGCTTCATTCTGAAATTGCATGAAAAGATGGAGCTGGTCAAGGGCAGCCGCAAGGTTGTCCGGTCGCACAGGAAATCTGCAGCCTCACCTGTAAGGGCAGTGGGAGGTTGGGAAACGTCTAAGTGTAGGAGTATGGGAGGGCGTTGACATGCGTTGACGTCATCTCCGGAGCAGCACCAGCACTGCTTCACATCGAGGCTAGGTCTGCAACGACAGACCTTACTTGGGTCCTCAAAGGTCGTCAGAACAGGTCAGTGCATCTGCGTGACGACGCTATAGTATATCCAATGAAGGGGAGGTCCCTGCCGTGTTTGTCAAGCCATCAATTGATGCAAGAAAGGCTCGTCAGCAGAGGTCCACTCAAGAACTGCGATCAATGGAAGGCTTGACACAAAGGCTGCACCTCAGCCCATGCAGCATGTGCGATGAGCGGGGTCTGAACAGCTGGAGCTATCTACACACGCGTCCTTGGGTGACAGTTGGACCCCATCTCTATGGCACTTTTTCTTTTTGCTATTTCCGCCTGAGCTCAACTCTGAGATCGGCGCTTTCGTCTGCAGCGTCTCGCTGAAAACATCCCATCCTAGAGGAAAGAAAGCGACGAAGAAGAAAAGATTCCCAGACAAGCGTGCCTGGAAGCGGGATAGCGAGATAGAAGCTGTCGCTTTGGAGCACTCTACAGCTGCCTCCGCTGCCGAGGTGCAGTTGAACCAGATGTTCTTCTCCTGGGGCAAAATGCTCAGCAAGTAGTAACAATAGAAATGATAACAACAGGACTAATAATAACAGTATCAAAGAATAGTATGAATACTAGGAGTAATCATAATAATAGTGATACTACTAATAATAAACTGATGCATTAGGAGGACCCCCCCCAGCCTGTAATAGTGGTATAATAAGAATATAAGAGGACCCTAATATAGTCCTTATTATCACTTATAGTCAGTATTACTGGGTGGGGGGTCCACCTAACCTATACCCTAAACCCTAAACAGTAGCTTCCATTTTCTTTTCCATTATCCCTATATTTCCCTATATAATCCCTATAACTCCAAAAACTAATAATGTACTGATGCATGCCATCCATGGTCCTTCCTACCTGTCACCTCGAGGTGTTTTCTCCTTGATCTTGGCGGCTATGTTTGAGCCGAAGGCCGATTGGCTATCTGGGAATAAGGGAATGTAGTGGGGTTATCTAGGGATAGTGGAGAAGAACATGGAAACTATAGGGGTTATTTGGATTATATAGGGATTATATAGGGGTCATATTGGGGGTTAACAAGGGATGATGGAAAAGAAAATGGAAACTACTGCTGTACAATTGGGTATATCTCCAGAGTAAGAGGGCCTGTGCTGCCAGTGAGGCCTGACCTTCTTCGGGTAAAAGAGTGTTGGGTAATAATAGTAGTAATAGAATATCAGCACTAATAACAGTAATGATCATAGTAGTAGTAGTAGTAGCAGTAGTAGTAGTAGTGGTGGTAGTAGTAGTAGTAGTAGCAGCAGCAGCAGCAGCGGCAGCGGCAGCGGCAGCGGCAGCGGCAGCAGTAGCAGTAGCAGTAGCAGTAGCAGTAGCAGTAGCAGTAGCAGTAGCAGTAGCAGTAGCAGTAGCAGCAAGAGTAGTAGTAGTGGTAGCAGCAGCAGCAGCAGGTTTTATTTGTACCTTACTCCTATCAATACTAACACTATTGATATCATTATCAAAAATGTTATGTCTTTCATTTCTTTGCCTCATGCCTTTGAGAGAAGGGAGTGCCATCAACAAGAGGGAGAACCATAAGAAGCAGTGGAAGGAAGGAAAACGTCCTGACCTGCTCCAAGACCCAATGGCCTCCCAAAACCTGCACTTGTAATACGTGAGCCACGAACCTCCAGCTTATTCTCCTGCATTGCTGCTGTTGCCTCACTCCGTTAGTATTTTTTTTCTTGTGTTCACTGGCTGTGGTTCATGCTATCCTGCTTCCTACTTGTCGTTAATTTCCTGCATTGCTTCCGATGAGCTCCCCTTCCTTTCATTTGTTGTCCGTGTCGCCGTTGCAGTTCAAGTTTTTCCCGCTTGCGATGCTCTCTTTCCCTTGTATCTTCCATCCCCTGTTGCACTTTGATTGTTTGTTTGCTTCTTTCAGTGTGACACGCCAAGCCAGCAGCAAGTAATTAGCATCAGCATAATCCAGCAGCTTCATGGTATAGTACATGTTCATCAGTGATTGCCATCCGGCAGGTTCTGGTCTCTTCCTCTGCATTCTTCCACGGATGGAATTCAGCGACATGGCTGGCCGCCAGTTTGCACGCAGCAGCGGTCGGTTGAGCGGATAGCTCGTGAATCATAGTTCCTTCCCGATGCACAGTTTGGGGAGAGTGAAGCGGAGAAGGATTGTGGCATTATGGTGTGCAGCTACGCGGTCTGCAGGAAACAAGTCAGAAAGCAATGGCTTTGGCAGACTAACCACCTTGCCATCTCAGAAATTACGTGCATTGGGGCAATCCAATTGAGAATGGAGAGATTGCAGACGTTGCCAAGTAATTGGACATGCAGAGTTCGCTCACAGTTCTTCGTGGACAGCTAGACTCAGGTTGTTCTGTCTTTCTCGGTGAAGACTGTGCTAACCATGACGCTCCTCAAGGCGCTGTTCGTGTAACATCGCCGAGTATGCTGCTGAAGCCTTCCAGACGGAATCTGAGATACCTGCACAAGCAGGTTCTGGACTCCATCATGAAGACCATTGGTGAAGCAGTTGCAGTTCTTGCTGCAAGCTCAGACATCCATACAGCGGTGTGCATCAAACGATCACCATCCTGCAGGTTATCTACGCTTTTCAAGTGTTTTTGCCTTTCTTTGGCAAGGAGTTCGAGGCCGTCTCACATTGTACTAACCTGAAAGTTTTCACAGCAAATGATGCACATCCTGACTTCGACAGCTTGCCACGCTGACCTAGGACATGCTTGAATAATTCTGTTTGTCCGAGTACAGTTACCCCCACGCAAAGTCAACACCAACTATGACAGTACGGTTATCTGAGTTCTGTTATTATGTCTAGGTGCTTTGCAAAGTTGCTTCTTGTATTGAGTGATGCTCTGCAGATCCAAACCTTCCTGGCTATGCTAGCAGTCGTCATGACAGTGCTGCACTCGGCGAAGAGAATCAGTGTGAGCTGGCTAGTCGTCTGCGTGATGTGTGCTGGTGTTGGTGTATCAGGCTTCACAGCAATAGTGAGTGTGGGGGAGTAATAGTGCAATTGGGGGAGGTACAATGCACGCATATCATCTAGGGTAGTCTAGAGTATTTTGCCTACCCGTTGACGTTGACTTGATGCCTGTAAGTAGCCGGCTATCTGAATCATCAGGCATGTGCAATTACTTTTACCGGGAGTGCCCGGGCGAGTAGTATTGTATTTGGGGATACTATGGTACCCAATATAGAGTAAGATTATATCCTCCTTTTGGGGTATAGTATTTTATATGAGGGATGTTATCTTACTAGGTTCAACCACCCAAAAAACACTACTCAGGTGACCACGTACATGTTCCTGAAGGCACGCTGCCTGAGCCACGACCAATGGCTTTCTGGTTGGTTGCTAGTGGGAAATGGAGGAAAGGCTGCCTTTAGTTGGGGGTATTATATAGGGGTATTATAGGGGTATTATGATAGGAGTACTATAGGGATTACATAGGGTTTAGGGTTTGGGGGTTTCCCAAAATTAGGAGTACTCTTTGAGGGCCCCAATAATAAGGACTATAGTATTTTGGGCTATATTGGGGCCCCTGTATGCAGGGAAACTACCATATAGCCCCGCGTACTATGGTAGTTTCCATTTCTTTTCCATGCCCTAGACCCTAAGACCCTTACACCTCCCTGTCCCTAGAATCCTTTTACGGGATCTGCGGGCCAATCGCAGTTTTCATTTTCGTTTCCATTCCTTCACCCCTTACTGACAAACAGCAAGATGACGCTACGTACGGTGAATACTAAGAATCAGCATGACCCTAAGTACCTTATAACTTGGGAATTATGGTAATTACTATAGTATAGTAAGGTCATGCCGGATTTTTTCGTATCTACAGTATCACTGTAAAGTCAGTTTCCATATTATTGTCCATTTGCTTTTCCATTTGATTCTCTAGAGTTCCTGTATATGGTAGTTTCCCTAAATAAGGGTACCCCAAGATAGTCCCCAAAACGTTATAACCCTTATTATTGGGACCCCTAAAATGGTACCCCTAATTTTGGGAAACTACCATATATTCTCTACGAAGCACCAGCAAGTCGTGTGGCCATGGCGAGGAAGACAAGCCCAAGGAGTCGGAGCCGGCCAAGGACCTGGGTACCTTACATGGATGGAAAGGTGACAGTAATTATATTACTTGGTAACTATTAAGGCTTCTGGTTTAGGATTCAGGGTTTAGGGTTAAGGCATTGAAGGAATTATTTGGGACCTTGTTTTCTGATTGGGAATGTGCATGCGGCTTTTCATCTTGCTTTGCATCTGCCTCTGTCTTCCTCTGCACGTTGGCGTGTGCCCCGAGTCTTATTGCCTTATGGTCTTTATAGATTATTCTTCCGTTGCCGCGATTTGTTGAATGAGGCAGTTGCTCACATTGAGACCAGCCAAGTGCTATGGCCAGGCTAAGAGCGAAGTCTGAAGCGCTGAAGGTTTTGGAGCCCAACCCGACAGTGTTTCACAAGTTGGCGTGCCAATGCCTTCGAACCCAGTAGATTTCGTCAGCTTGAAGCACGTGCGAGGGCGACAACATTACCATGTGACAGCGATGCATCAGAGACCAACCTGCTGCAATTCATGGCCAGAAGCAGTGCTTAGCTGCGCCTCCATTACAAAAAATAAAGTTTCGTACAGAGCAGGGCCGCCAGACAGCCAGCGGTATTCATTTGTTTCCTGAAGACGCTTGCTCGTCTGGCACTTCGAGCCAATCCACAAGATTTTCAAGTTTCCAGCATTATCCTTGCGCGAGCAGGGTTAGGTACAGTGGAAAATGCCAGCTGCGGCAGCTGCGGTTGCTTACGCAGTGAGAGGTTGCTCAAGTCCAGCCTCCATCAAGCACGGCAATATACCATGATATACCATAATGTTCTATAATATACCATAGTTTACGATAGCTGCTGAGGTCCTTGAGGTCTTTGAGCGTAGCCTTCAGACCCACGAGCTCTCGCTACAACGAAGGCAGCGGAAGATTCAGATACTCTGAAAGCTCTACTGCCGATGTAGCAGGTTTGAAGATGGCAAGAAGTAAGCAAGAATGAAAGTTGCCAAAGCTACCCTCTGCAAAGTGGAGAATTCTCGGCTGCCAGGCTTGCCGTTCTCGAGCAACAAGGCAGCTATGCTTCAAATTGGCTTTCCAGCTCTGTGGGTGAGTACACTTTGCTGATTTCTGTTTCACTAATGGCATAGTCAGACTGCGCACACGTGCGATGAACCGCTTCAGGTGAGCATTGTGAGTCCTAGGACGCAGCACGAATCATGAGCCGTTAGCCTTTAAGCAATGGCGTGAGCGGTACCGGAGGCATCGTACTCCCACAGCTAGCTGTGTACTACGCCAAAAGACGTGAGACATGTGAGTTCTTGAGCTTGGCTTGGGCTTCTTCGCAAAGCGACCCCCTGTGAAGCTGCAATGCACTTCAGCATGTAGACACTGGGCCAAGTTGAAGAGGGCGTAGAACATCCCCGAAAACGGTCACGTAGTGGTCTCGCCCTTCCTTCTGTGGGTGTGCGTGGATGGAAGGCTCTGGAAATCAAACACGAATGGCATTTCTAAATCTATATGGTATGGCGATGACATGTAGACCTGTACGTTAACTTATACGGATTTACCAAGATTATTACATAGGCGGGTCTGTACATAATTCAAGTATCACTCATAGGGAGTAGTTTCTTCGGTATTTGGGAGGCTTTGAGAAGGGAATGAAAGCTCTTCGCAGGAAATTGGAGACATTCATTCGCAAAATCGACAACAGTCACAAGGATCCTGCCCCGAACTGCCCCACCAACCTCGTGGCGGTTGGCAATGTTGTGGTTTTGTAGATAGGATGATGACAGTGGCGAAGATGGCGCTTTCTAGTCCCCCCAGCCCCCCCCTAGCCCTGTGGTTCTGCGCGCTTTTCAGATCCCTAAACCCAAAACCCTAAATGCTAGCTTCCATTTTCTTTTTCCATATCCCAATGTATCCCCAATATATCCCCAATATATCCTTTATATCCCCTCCCCCCAAGAAGGTTTGAACACGAAGGCGCCGATGAAGATTCTGCGGTCACTTAGCCACCCCTCAGACCGTACTATGGTAATCGTTGGGGTAATATTGGGGTTATCTTGGGATTATATTGGGATTATATTGGGGTTATATTGGGGTTATATTGGGGCTATATTGGATAATACAATGGAAACGTTTAGGGTTTAAGGAAAATTGCTACACTGGTCTGCCATGTCTGCCGCGGTTCAGTTTTGATTGGGAACACCTGCCAGGGCTTCCTGGAGCTCCGTGTCTCAAGGCTGGCTAGCGTCAACGTGAAGTAGGCAGAGTTTTGACGTCTTTCTACCAACGGTTCCTGCAGTGCTTCCCTTGCACCCGTCAAAAGTTTCACAGTTCGCCGCTTTGCGTATCCTTGCCCATGAGAGCTTTCCACATGAACGACTTTTCCAGAATATGCTCAGCTCTTTCTGACATACTGGTGCGCAAATTTGGTGATCAGCGAGACGCCTGCATCATTTTGGTGAAGCTTTACGTGGTAGCAGGCGCTGTCAGGGCCAGAAATGGATAGCTCTTTGGTGCTGCGGCGTGGGCGCCCCAGCTTGGCTACCTTGTTCCCCTTTGTCTCGCGACCTAAGAATGACTGGCTCGGGGGAGGACTGTGATTGAATGAGCGTGCTCCTTGGGCATATACTTGTGCCGAAAGATCAACGATGAGCTGCATGTTGCCTAAGCATGAGCAAAACGGGGCGGCTGGTCGGGGCTGGTTGGGGAATTGTCCTAGAAACGCAGCAGAAGTGAACCGCTCAGAGGTTAGGAAGGTCACCGCTCCAATTCCCAACATGCCATGGGTGAGAACTCGCACAGAACTTTGACTTTGGGACCGTCCAGGCTTGCAACGTATTGTTTATGCAATTCTCGCAGCCCTGCAGTTGCCTGCGGAATTCCAGAACAGGCTTCATGCACGCAGATGTTCTGTTTGTCACTGCAAGACTCTTCATCAGCTTGCTGACTTGGCTCCTTACCTGTGCGCTCGCTGGCGGAAGTCATCATCGGTCCAGAGTCCAGAACGCAATGAACTTTTGGACTGTCGCAAGGTCACAGACTTAGGCCTGTCTTGCCAAATGCCGCGGGTGTGCTGCCTGAGGCGATCTATCTGAAGCTTCCGCACACGTCTCAGCATGAGCCATCTCTGACTCTGCAGCCCATGCTGCCATGGCATTCACTGCATTTGGTGTATTATCTTATTGTAGTTTCCATTTTCTTTTCCATTATCCCAATATTACCCCAATATACTATTGTAGTTTCCATGGAATTTTCCATTATCCCAATATATTCCCTATTATACCCCTAGTATATACCCTATTGTAGTACTTTCCATTGTATTTATTTCCATTATCCCAATATAATCCTAGTATAACCCTAAACCCTAAACCCAATATAACCCCAATAGACTATGCGACCCCTCATATACTATATAGCCCCTATATAACCCCACTATCGGGTTGTGTTGGCCGTCCTAAGGATCTTGTTGCAGACCTGCCAGACTGCCCCACGCTTGTCTTGACGCAGGCCAGGGAGGTTGACTGGACATTAGGAGCTGGGCTATATAGGGATTATATTGGGAGAATGGAAAATAGAATTGAAACTACCATAATAGGGCATATTTTAGGATTAGAATAGGCTATATATTCGGGTAAGATTGGGATAATGGAAAATAGAATGGAAATTAGTATAGTATATTATGGAAAAGAAAACGGAAACTACTATAATGTAATACCGTGGCCGCAAACTTCGAATCAGCTAAGCTACCATCTTTGGGAAAGATGCTCAGAAACCCTAAACCCTAAACCCCAAACCCTAAACCCTAAACCCCAAGCCCTAACCCTAAACCCTAAACCCCAAACCCTAAACCCTAAACCAAAATGCTCAGAGATGCTGAGAGTCAGGCGTCCGGTGGTTGCAGCACCTCTGCCGGGCCGAGCTCTCGTGGCCTGGTCCCAGGATCTTCGGAAGGGAGTGCTATAAGAGTATATATATATATATATTAGGTGGACCCCCCACCCTGTAGTAGTGACTGTAAGGGATAATAGGGATTACATTAGGGTCCTCTTAATTATTCTTATTATACCACTATTACAGGGTGGGGGGTCCTCCTAAGGTATATATTAGGGTTATGATATGGTATATGTTGGGGTACTGTTGAGATAATGGAAAATAGAATGGAAACTAGAATTATATACTGGGGTAATACTTGGATAACGAGCGCAAGACACGTGTGCTCTGATCCTCTGAGGCCCCCCGTCACCTGTAATTGAAGAGTTGGACGATGAGGACTGGTGCCATTGCGCAAGTCTTTCACTGGTCCTCTCCGTTCTGAAGCAATTACCTAGACTTCAAGTCCCGCGACCTGTAGGAGCCAGAATTTGCCTGGGCCCAAGAATCTGATCATTTTTCAGAGAATCTGGCCATGCGGTAGAGCCGAGCAATCCAAGGTGAAATTCTGGGACTGGGACACGGATACTGCACCAACAGGGTACAGCATGCACCTTGCCTTGCACAAATCCATGGTTTTGCACTTGCAGGGCTATGCTGCCACATGCATGCAGTGCGTCTTGCTTTTTGTGATGGTGCCTTGCTTGAAAAGATGAGGCCAGAGCCAAGGAACTTACGGGACAAGCAGCAGAAGGAGGACCTTATTTTGCTGCTTGTCTCAGGTGAGGTGATCTCAAGGGCTGAAGCCTGAAATCGGGTCCTGGAAAGGAGGTGAGAAAGCCACCCTCGAAGTGTTGGGACCTTGCAAAAGCTTGCAACCAGCAGTGAGCAGTTCTGGCAAGCTAGGTTCGGAGATGTCCCATCCTCAGCCTGAGCTCTTGGAACAGGCAGGGCTGGCAGTTTCAGTGCCTCCTTAAAAGGCTGCTCAGTCTTTTGAACCGTGCAGTCCAAAGATCCGGCTGAGCTGACGTTGCTAGCGTTGTTGCAACATGCCACCGCGAAGGACCGCCAGAGATGTGTGTAAGCTGTTGAAGGAAACAACATATTTATGCGAGTCTGGTATCAGTCATGAACTAGAGCTTAAACTCAGGATATGACGGTGATCAAGGGATTGAAGCCTGACGACATCAAGAAGGCCATGAGCCTCACATTGATTCCATGATCAAATGCTTCTTCCATCCTGCTGTGGCGCAGCATGTGCTTCCCTCTGTATGAAGCAGAATGCCAAAGTATGTTGATGCTGTGGTTGCCACATTGGCTCAGGGAAGGACTCTGGCTGAAGTAACGGCAAAGCACGCGTCACCTGCCGCCACCATGGGAATCGACATCATTGCAGGTGGGCGCATCAAGAACAAGGTGCGCACGGCGAAAACCGACAACCCCTACGTTCTCCTGTTGTGCAAGCTCTACAAGTTCCTCGCTCGCCGGACCGAATCCAAGTTCAACAAGGTGATTTGCAAGAGGCTCAACATGTCCGGCCGCAACCGCCCACCCTTGTCCATGTCGAAGCTCGCAAAACAAATGGCCAACAAGGAGGGCAAGACCGCAGTTGTTGTGGGCACAGTCACGGACGACAAGCGCTTGTATGATGTCCCTACCATGTCGGTCTGCGCCCTGCGCTTCACGGAGACTGCCCGTGCCCGAATCACCAAGGCCTGAGCAGCCAAAGTGTGTTTAGAGGAACCTAGAAGAGTCTTGAACCAAAAAGTCATCAGGCGGGAGGTGAGTGCATCACTTTCGACCAGCTGGCCATGCGCTCCCCGCTGGGCAAGGCAAGCTGGTGTCATTGCACATGAGAGGCAAGAATAACATTTCAGCTCAGGGCACTGTGCTGCTGCGTGGCCCAGTGAAGGGTCGCGAGGCCAGTGCTGGTGTTTGTTTGCTGTCTCAATCCCAGCAATCGCCAAGAAGGAGCGCTTGTGTGCAATCCTGAGTCAGGCCGAGCGTCACTTCGGCAAAGCGCCAGGTGTGCCGAACAGCTGCTTGGCCAGATCTGGATGGTTTGAGGTCAGCAGCTTGTTGAGCCTGCTTCTGAGGCAAGACTGCGCCGTATGTTCGGTCCAAGGGGCGCAAGTTCGAGAAGAGCCGCGGCCGCAGGAAGTCCCGTGGCTTCAAGGCGCTTATGCTTGGGTACAGCTTTTAAGTGCCGTTTGTTCTCGTTTGTATTGCCTGCTGCGCGTGTGCCAGGTCTAAGCAGTCGAAGCAGCCGCCTCCATCACCAAGCCGTGACAGCCGAGGAAAATGAAGCACCTGCTCAGCTGTGGGTAGTGCAAGTTTCAACATGCTCCGACTCAATCAGTCTTTGCATGGTCCAGCCTCCCTGTGTCAGTGCAGGTGGTGGCCCATCGCAAAAAGCATGGGCCCATGAACCAGTTGAACATGCTGCCGGGTATTGTGGGGCCAAACACTCAGAGGATGGATCTGGTCAATGTAGGGACCATTGAGTAAAATTGATCAAAGCTTGAGCTCGGAATGCTTTTGCATCTGCGACTGGCCTTACTGCGTTGCCAAATGAGCAGAGATCAAAACCCT
>CAJNIZ010008413.1:89627-110261 GCA_905231905.1 Symbiodinium pilosum
CGCCGTAAGCTAAACCTTGGGTTTCGTAAGCTACCGTAAGCAAATTCCTTACCGTCAAAGAAACCGGATAAGGGTTTTGATCCTCGCTCAAATAGGGCCCAGATGCAAATTCCAGCATGAAAATCATGGTCACGTGATTTGATCGACATAAGACCCAAGATGAAATTCAGCAGCCAAAATGAGGGGCCACGGATCCCATATCTAGCATACTTGCTACGCCGCAAACGAGAGTTGCCATGCGATGCAACGAATGCACCTACATTGAATGTGCCCGAGGCGCCGGATCTCTCTGAAGAAGCTGGTTTCTGATAATGCGGTATGAAACTTTTGCGCTGTTCACAGCAGGCGTATCTGCCTTTGAAAGAGAGTGGAAAATTGCTGACGGTAACTAGTCGTGGTCAGAACGCCTAGTTGTCCTAGTGATAGCAAGGCAGCGCGCGCCGATAAGTTTGGGAAGAGCGGCGCATTGTTCCATTGATGGCTGCCCTTGCGGTTGGGCCATGCAGCATTTAGAGTCTCCATACGAATTCGATCAGAGGTCAAGTCGCAGATATCTCGCTTTGATCAAGCGAGTGACCTTGCATGCAGCTGGTGCCTTCCATAGTGCCCAGCGCATGATGGGATGAGAGCTGAAGATGGGCAGCTCTCTTCCATGCACGCTTTTTGACTGGTGTGCAGCATGCACTGAAGCAATACATGCTGGGTCCGAGGGCCAAACCACATGACATGGAAGAGTGCCTGCAATGTGCTGCAAATCAGAGATGTCAGTCTGAAGCTGGCAATCGTCCAGTCAAGATCCAACAATGGGCCTTGTGGGAACAGCAAAACTAGCTGCAGTGTAGCTGCCAGGAGTCATCCTGTCAGAGCACAGGGTTTCCGCGTCATCTCAAGTCAATTTTCACGATGTTCCTGGCTCGAAGATGTCCTGCAATTCATTATCTCATAACTTCATGGGATCAGTTCCTGAACCTTCGGTGGTATGACTTCATGTGCAGACCGACAGGAGAACAGTTCCAATCTATCTCAAGACTCGGACAGATCCAGTGTTGAGCTTTCTGCGCACAAGCTAAGTGTTGATATCAGGTAATTGTTTCTTTAAAGCACAGGGGTACCTTTCAGGGGGTTCCGTGATAAGGATTGCAGTTTACATCATTTGTGGGTCTGTATCGGGGTGCTGCAAAAAATGGAAGCTACCAATTGTTGACATCAGATAGGGCTGTGGTCCAGCCTAGTGACTGCACGCTCTGCGCAATGGCTGCTGTGGAGGATGAGGAGAGCCAGCCTTCGGAGGCATGTGAAGATTAGTTGGAGGAATTTGAGGAGAATGGAGGTGACCTGGAGTCCTCAGATGGCGATGACGACCGGGACTTCGACTTCGGAGAGCATTCTGCTCAAAAGGATTTGCCGGGACTGCTGGTTGCAGAGGGGCCGTTGGTGCGGTGCAACTGGATGGATCCTACTTGTACAAGCGAGGAGGAGGAGGAGAACCGGAAGAAAGCCAAGGTTGATCCTGCAAGCATTGAAGAAAGCGAGAGGGCAGCCCTTGCCCAGCTCCATGCAGCAGCAAGCACTGCTGAGCGACTGCAGCTGATGGGACCGTGCTATCCCGAAATTCTTGTCAGAGAGAAGCGATCGCAACCTTCTGCGATCCGTGAAGCCTCCATTACCAGAGCAATTTCAGATTCCTTGGCGAATCGATTGACAGTGCTGCGAGTGGACAATTTCCCGGGGTCTGGAGATCCTATCTTCGGCACCAGACACGAGCTTCGGAGGAGCCTCCGAGCACCGGACCTCTTTGGCAAACTGACCGCGGCTTTCCGAAGCGGAAGCTGTAGCTTGAAGCGTCTAACTCTTCAAAAAGGGTTCCACTCCGCTGAGTCACTGGCGAAGTTCCTGCGCGTAGCTAAACCGTCGCTTGAGTCCTTTCGCTGCCGAGCTTGCCTCTTTCACGGCCGTAACTTTGAGATGCTTGTGAAGGCTCTCAGCACCTGCTCCACAGAACTGCTGGAGTTTGAGACCGATGCCGCCATTGGCGGCAATGACCCCTTCGGCCTTCTTGCTGACTCGTTTCCAAACCTGCGCATGCTGCGTGTCAAGTACATGTTCGGCCAGACAGATAGAAGCGAAGGACTGCGTCGGCTGGCGCAGCTGAAGAAGAGGTGGTGCAAGCTGCCAAGGGAAGACCATAAACTCTCTGGGCACCCTGCTGTGGACGTGAACAACGGCATCGTGTATTGGGGCATCTCGTCTGCCTACCATGACGATGGCTATCGTGGTGAGGGACTCTGGTGGGACGAGCTTGAAAACACATGTGAATGTATGGAGGTTTGGCATGTCGGCAAGGGTGTGACTAAAGAGCATTGCCTTGAGTTCATGGAGGAGTGTGGCATCGATCTGGATGACGGGCTTAACGACGAAGAGTGTGGCATGCTAGATGAGGACGATCTCGAAAGTGCAGTGGATTCAGAAGGGGAGCAAGACACCATCGTCATGCAGTTGGAGCTGGGCGACACCTCTGACACAAGCACAATGGTCATCAGCGCGACAACGATGGATGGCAGGAAATTTGCAGAGGTCACTCTGGACCCCGAAAAGACGCTTGTCCGCACACTTGTCGAGGAGCTGTCGGTGAAGTACCCTTGCTCACCTTTGGCAGTCCGCCTGGTGATCCAGAATGGACCCTACGTTGATGCTGTAGAGAAAGGCGGCTGTGCCCTAGCTTCAGTGTTGAAAAAGGAGCAGCAATGAGAGTCTTCAGTTGCGCTCGTGGCCACGCGGATCCAGTTTTACGGCCAGCCAGCGGAAAAAGGACCCGACAGGGCTATCTAGAGCTCTGCCCAATGCCATTTGTCACGGTGATGACAGGCTTCATATGAGCCCTGGACTAACATTGTAGTATATCCCTTAACAGGTCCCCTCCAAAACCCGGTATAGTCCCCGATAGGTCCCCCCCAACCCTAAATTTAGTCCGTAGCTCAAAATAGCTCATATTATGGTACTGTCCCAAAATAAGGGGAACCCCAATATAGACCCCAAAATACTATAGTCCTTATTATAGGGACCCCCAACAAGGTACCCCTAATTTTGGGAACCCCCATATATCTTCACATGATGTGAACAACGTAAGTTGAATGCCTGCCAGCCTCCAGGACTCATACAGCATGCAGGCGTTTTTTGTGAGTCGTGTCGTTTGCAATCAATCTTCTGCTATAATTGGGTATATGTAGGGATTATATAGAGTTTAGAGTTTAGGATATATATATATATATACATATAGGGCATGTGCGTGTTGCCAGCTTCCTTAACTTCCCACATTTTCCCCCGAGCAGCATCTTTTTCCTTGGGATCCTAGGCTCAGTTGGGTTCCTTGGGCTGGATAGCTTCCAGGAGTTTGAGTTGAAGGGTTGCCTGGTTGGGAAGAACTGCGAATCAATGCCCTAAAAGCGCTTAGTCAAGGATCCTCCTAATCCTCTTTGCACATATTCTGGCTTTTTGAATTGGCGTTTACGTCTTTCACGTCTCTGGCTTTGCCTGCTATGCCTGAGATGCTTGTGGTGCTTGGGGGCCTCAGGTTGGCCGCTACCTCTTCCTTTTGAAGCCCCTGGATCAATCCAAAGTGGACGCGCGCCGAGATGGTTGTCCGGCCTGTGGTGCTTTGCCTTCCGGTGCCGCGCAGCTGATGTAAGGCATATTCCAGAAATCTTTACAAAGTTTGACATGGAAGCAGCCCACGAGTGGGCGTGCAGTGCAAGTGTGCTGGCACACAAGCAAGCTTCCAAACGCCTTGTCTCACTCAGCGCTAGATCGCTGTGTCCGTCAGCAAGCGATGCTGCGGCTATTCGTGTGGGAAGGCGGTGTGTTAATAACCTTGATGGCGTGATGGCAGTGGCAATGAAGGTTCCCCGTACCGCAGCGGTGCAGAAGAGGCGCCTTTGCCGACAGAGATTCTGTGCACGGACGTTTACTTCCCTGCGACATGCTCGCAACATGGATGCTCTACGGGAGCGAGAACGAGTTCTGACTGCCAAAGAGCAGTTGGCCATCAGAGGCTTTGCAGCCTCAAAGCTTCAGGCTGCATCTGTGCTCGATGATGGTGGAGACTGGTTTGCAGCCTGCGTGCCGCTGAGTTGTTTGGGCCACGATGAGGACATGCGCCGGTTGATCTGGCGGCTGTTCTGGCTTCGATTGGCGCATGATCTGTCAGGCACCCAGGCGGGGCATAGTCTTGGCTACCATGCAGCTCATTGGATTGGAACAACTCTTTGCCTTCCAGGCTGCTTCGACACAGGAACATGCCATCGGTGCTCAACTGCGTGTCCTTCGAATCTTTAGTTCTAGGCCACCTGTGGATCATCCGCTCGAACCACTGGATCCTGACGTGTTGGAGGATGGCGTTCAGCTGCAGTCAGCATTCTCAGTCAAGTCAATTCTGTCAATCGCCCTCCGTGAATCTGTGCAGAAGCAGACCACCGTGCCAACATATCAAGCAAGGGTCGAAGAACATCAGCCTCAACAAATGCTCAGAAAGTCCTTCAGCACTGCAGGCTAGCCCGGGCTAGAGAACTTGAATTGACTGACTTCTCTACAGAATCATTCCAATCCTCGCCCCCTGCCTCTCCCACCTCCTTCCCCGCGCCAACACCCCCCCCATCCCTTCTTCCACTCCTCCACCCTGCCTCCCCCTTATCCCCAAGCCTCACCATCCGATTATGCGATCTGGTGTGACATTTGTACGAAGTCACCTGTGGCCACTGCATCCCACCTGCTCTCTGTGCTAATCCTATGCATCGAGCATATGGGTGTTGTTCTAAAGATTCGTGTCCTCTGGTTATGCTTGGGCGACCAATTCAGATGGCAAAGGACCCGCGAAAGTTTCGCGAAAGAAGACGCAAAAGGATGACACGTTTTTGCAAAAGATATGTGACACCATTGTTGTTCAGTACATCAAGATGAAGGAGAACCAACCCAGAAAGGGTCCATCTATTGGCAGTATTGGTGTCCAAGGTGATACCCAAAGTTGACAGACACGTGAAAATGGGCACCGCGAAAGTTGCGCGAAAAAAGACGCTTTAAAAACACACTTCTTCGCAAAAGCTGGCCAAATCCCAGAAAACAAGTGTTTAACAGCATCTGTCGACACCCCTTACCATGACAAGGTGTATCTGCAATATTCTACAATCCATAATCATCATAGTCCGCACTGTCATCGCCCTTGTCATCGCCGTCAAGTAGGAGATTTCATTCCCTACTACATATCTAGTAGTTTTCTTTTCCATTATCCCAATATAACCCAATATAACCCCAATAGAATATTAATAGTAGTTTCCCTTTCCTTTTCCATTAGCCAACATAAGCCTATCTCCATCATTAACCTCACTCCGGATTTTCTCTGATCATGAGCGCTAACATCTGTCCCAGACCGTCTGGCACCATGGTCTGCGTATCGACGTCCACATCAGGGATCATCCTCTATAGCCCCTATATAACCACTATAATAATTCCTGTCATTTCCATTTTCTTTTCCACTATCCCAATATAACCCCCCCATATACTACAGTAGGTTCCATTTTCTTTTCCATTATTTCAATATAACCCTGATATAACGGCTTATAAGATGCAAATTTGGTCATCTTCGTCAGAAAGATCTACGAGCTGTCATAGGCAGGCCGTCGCCACCCCTCCTGATGGTTGCTACACGCACTATCTAGGATCATGACAACGGTCGTCACCACCTTCATCTTATCACGGGCATTGTCGAGCATCTTGCCTAACACCTTGTAGGTTGGTTGGGTAGGGCCCTTTCCTGCCGTGAATGTGAACATGCTCTTGGAATGCAGCTCTGGCCCAAGTCCCTCCTGGTCCAACCTGCATTCCTTCCTTTTCTTTCCCACCCACTCTCCCTGACTTTATCTTAGCTGCCTTCAGCATGTAGCTTGCTCAGTGAGCAGTCAGAAGTTCATTGTACTCTGTCAATGACTTGCTGTTTCTCCCAGTGTCTTTGACGCTTGGTCAGTCTTCTTCCCATTTCCTCTCCATTCAATCCACTACACATGTCTCATATTCTTCTTTTGGTTATGACTTGTGATTTCACAATCGCAGCGTTGATGCTGTCAGCTGCCATCTACGATGAATCGTTTGTCTGTGCCATCCGTTGGTTAGCACCCTTCATTACACCTCCAGTTTGATCTGCATGTACTTTCTGCATGGGAAATTGCCGTTGGCATCTCCGCTTGAGCATCACCCTCAACATCATCCATGGGCTTTCATGCTTCATTCTTATAGGTTTATCACCCCCCTCGTATCCCATATCGGTTTATCACCCCCCTCGTATCCCATATCGGTTTATCACCCCCCTCGTATCCCATTGTTCAACATCTGTATTTGTCAACATCCGCCATCTACCGGTACCATTCACCATGATTTGCAAGCCAGGCCTGTCTTTATCATGATCATCATCCTTGTCGCCATCGTGCTCATCATCACGGCCATGGCCATACTCATGACATGGCTGCCAACAGCATCCTGGCCATCTTTGTCGTTTCAATCATTGTGTGTCGCTGCCTTCGCCTTTATTGCTGTCTAATAGTTTGCTGTACGGTCATCTAACATCAGCGTCTAAAATCCAATGGTATCCTTGATTGCCACTCTTCATCTCATCATGACAGTTATGGTCATGAGCACCGCGACCATCAGTGACCTCTTTGTCATATCAACATCCAATATCATTGTTATAGGTACTGCTTATGCTAAAGATGCATGCAGACGAGCCATGACAGGGATATAGGTTCTGCGACAGGAGTTTTGGAACAGCGATAGAGACATGGACTGCCACGTTCCATGTTGCAGTGTGCTGTTTCTCACTTGTTCAATTATCAGTGGTGTTTGGTAGTGGTGGTTGCTTTCCCTACAGTGAATGCCAGAAAGCTGGAACATCACAATCCGCCTTGCCAAAATCAAGGAAGAGAGAAGTCAAGCATCAATTCCCATGTTCCGCCTTGATTGTATGCCATGGGACATCCCAAAAACACGTGCAGTGCAAGATTATTGCCCAGGAACTCGTTACGCTTCTTGATAGGTTTTAGGGTTTGCGGCATCCAACATGGAGACTCCGCCTAGAAGTCCGCCCAGAGTAGTTTCCATGTCATTTTCCATTATCCCCATATAACCCCCCATATAACCCGTATATAATCCCTATATGATCCGTATAATCCCTTATCCCTTTGCAACCCCCCCAGTAAGGCTGTGAGGAGGCGGGCGTGTACGCCTGATTTTTGTCATTTTCCTGGCAGAACACACCTGAAAAGACGTTCTTTGCGGACTACTACTATGATTAATACTCATAGTAATATTAATACTCATACTAATACTAATACTAATACTATTACTAATACTAATACTAATATTAATACGCATTGGTGCAAATCTGTACATGGACTCGCAGATTTAATGCTGGAAGGCGTACTAATACTGGCCGAAGCATATCTCAAATAGGACGTCGTCCTGGCCAAACATAAAATCTGGCCAACAGCACGAAATCAGAGTCTCTTGGGGAAATAATGTTTGATTCGTGACGTATTCTTGGCCAAAAGCATGAAATCAGATGCTCTTTGGCAAAGAATGCCTAATTTGGGAAGTTTTCCTGGCCAGCGTGAGCTTGATCTTTGCCTTCTCTGCCCCCGCAACCCTGCCAGTCCCATCTTCAATTTCTGCCAGCGCTGCCATCATGTCTAATGATTCCTGTATTGCATTTACACCCACTATCTACCCATGCTAGCTTTCATTTGCAGCCAGGACCTTGGGCAGGGCCCTTTCGACCTTGTGACCGTTACTGATGCACCCACCTTGGCGCACCCGTTGAGCTCGTCTGTGCAGTGGCCGCTACGCCTGCGGATGCTGCAGCCTCCAGCCGAATACCGGCCCTGGAAGTTCAGATTCTTCGACGCAGAGCGATACTTGCTGCACCCGGCTCAGTTTGGTCTGGCTTGGAACATGCCTGTGCGGTACGAGGCAGCATGCAAATAGGTTGGGCTGGGAAGGTCTTACGTGACCTACCTCCGGAAGAGTGGCCATGGGGAGCGTCTCGTGCTCTATGCTGATGCGTTTGATGTGGCAGCGTTTCCATGCCAGCGCAACCTCAGCGAGGCACATGGGCTTGCAGGACATGACAGGGCCCTCGTGCAAGCGTTCGGCTACTTCTGTGTCAGGCTTTGAACGAGTTGGGCAGACCGATGGTGTTCGGAGTGGAGCCGCTCAGATGTTCGCTAAGCAAGAGACATGAAGAGATATACCGCTATGACTGTACGAGCAAGCACAGGTTTGATATATTTCCTGCGGGTCTCCCTGGCTATCCGGCCCCAGCTGCCGGCAGCCATGCCAGGGTGCGTCAGGTGCGGCTTTCCAAAGATTTGCTGGAGCTGCGGTTCTGCTCCTCATGTCGTTTGTAAAGTCGTTCTTTCAGCTGCCAGGCCCACCAGATGCAGCTTTGCCGGCAGGCCGTCGACCTGCCTTACATCTGGGAGTCAGAGACTGGCCCCAAGATTCTGATTTGACCACACCCGCGTTGCACAAGCACTACTCGACCCAGGCCGCCAGACCAACGCAAGCCCTGTCTAGCTATGTCCGAGATTCTTGGTACTTCGAGCAGTGGTATCGAGCCCACGGCGGCCTGGTATGCACATCAGATCATCAGCTACATGCAAAACTATTGGGTTGTAACAAATGAGTCACCCAGGGGATCCAATGAATAGCCAGTGTAGCGCTAGCAAACTGCTAGGCCAACACTAGAGATTTTTCGAAGCATCCAGATTACTAACTTTTTGAAGGGATCAATTAGTTTCAAGAATTGACATATTGCTGTCTATGATCAGAAGGGAATGGCAAAGCAAGCTCCACGGTAGGAGCCTTCTGCAAGTCCAATGATCCTGATAAAAATGTGCTTTGTAAGTGCAGGCTGATTGCAAGCTTCAGACATGAAGCGGCATGCAAGAAAAACCGCATTTCCAACCATTTCAGGAACAAGCATTTCGGAAGCAGCGTGCATAGAGACAAAACTGGAAGTAGACGCGCACGATCTGCTCGCAACGCACAAGTACCAGGTTGTCTGCACTGAGCCTTGAATTGTCTTTATGTAGGTTATTAGCCTTCCCGTCTCCACTAAATCTGGTTTATGTTTTCCCTAGTTATGATGGAGAATCAGATGGACAAGAAAATGGAAAATGAAACGGGAAACCTCTTTCTGTATAGTTCCTATAATCCCTGTAGTTTCCAGTTTCTTTTCCATTATCCCAAGATGACCCCAATATTCTATAGTAGTTTCCGTTTTATTCTCCATTATTCCCGTTGAACCGCAATATACTTAATGGAATAAGGTTTCAAGCTGCTTCACGTCTTCTTTGGTAAGAATAGGTTGCTAGGCCCTCGTTAGCTGATGCTTGTTGAACATAGAATCCCCTCGCATGCTTTTGTTGGCGATGCTTGCCAACGTCTGGACAGCTATAGATCATGATGACCTTACTTCCACGGTTGCGAGGGCTTTCAAACGGTGAAAGCGCGCGTTCGCCCCTTGGAAATGGCAAGCAACGCGCACAGCCGCCAGAACGCAGCTCGTGCAACATAGCAGAGACGCCTCAACAACATGCATCGTCAACGCTTTGTAGTGGCACAAGAACACATCTTTCAAGGCTGCAATCTGTGGCTACAATCTGCTGCGGGGTCGAGTCTGGCAGCACCCGTGGTAGAACGTCCGCGGACGGAAAGAAATCACAAAGAAGAAGCAACGGGCATTGCACTTCCAGATGTTTGGCTGATAATGATTTTCCCCTTCCAATCTCAAGCCATGCCAGAGCTATACAGCCACATGAGCCGTGTTTCTGGCGCTGCGCCTGTTTATTGACTCACTTGCGCTTTCAACTAAGCACCCCGTCGCGGGAGAGTTTCTGAATGGTGGCTTTTATGGCGGCCGTGCAGATGTGCTTGAGATGGCCTTGCGGTACCTCATCAGCATAAAACCGAGGCAGAATCCCTTGTTCAAAAGAGGTAGATGGCAGTCATGACATGCAGCCGAGGCAAATCTTACATGTGCAAGCTCAGCTGCCTGAGTTCAACTCGGCGGGTGAACCTCTGAAGCGCCACGGCCGGAGCCACCAGTACCTGTGGAGTCAGTACTTCCTGGACCACCCAGACAAGGTGAGCTCAATGTCTGACTTGGAAAACATTCGTGGACCTTAGGAGGACCCCCCACCCTGCAATAGTGGTATAATAGGAATATAATAGGACCCTAATATATTCCTTATTATCCCTTTCAGTCACTATTACAGGGTGGGGGGTCCTCCTAAGGTGGACCAGGTGTACTGTAAGACTTGAGATGCCTCACGTAAACGATTGTTTTCCAAGCGTCTCATGAGGGTTTTGGCAGGGGTTCAGTCCTCAAGCTGTTGGCTGTAGCACGAGCGTGCAGGTGGCATTAGACTACGGTGGCGCCTTCGTGGTCAACCTGGCTCGACGGTCGTTAGCCCCGAGACAGTTTGGAATTGACAAATTCACCGGACAGATGAAGTCTGTCCTTTTCCAGAGACCCGTGTGCTTCATTCACGCGAATGCCGGCGGCGTTGCTGACAGTACTTTCTATTTGTTGCGCACTGCGTACTACCTACAGGCTGATACCACTGCCTGGACAGGATACGGTGTCCCAGGTGAGCTAAATGCTCTTCAGCAGTCTGGGTTGCGCGCAGACAAGGGGCGGCATGACCGTATCGTCGTTGACTCCAACTTATGCTTCGGTACCTTCTCCCATGTGCCCGAGTGGCACGGAATCCTCTCATACATCTACATGGCAACGCCTTTCAACGAGGTCACGTTTGCTGGCCTTGAGTTTTTCATAGCTCGTCCAAGCCATTCTCCGGCATCGCGGACCGGAATGGTTTTCCAAGTTGTGGACAAGATGCCGTTTGCTCTGCGCACAAGGAGGGAAACCGGACGAGCCAAGCCGCCAAACGGGACGCAGACTTGGTTCGAAGCTCGAAATCGCTTTGATGCTCAGGCCAGGTAAAGGGAGCAGGTAGGCCACAGATGGCTATGCCAATATTGGATGCTGGCCGAACTAAGCTGAACTAATGCCTAGTGAACATCTAGTGGACATCTGATGCCTGTAGGTCTTCAACGTGAGAGTTCGCAGTGGTGACTGCTTTGCGTGGCGTTGTGAACAGCGCTGTGACTTGACCTTCGCCGAGCTTCAAGATGAGGAGATCTTTTGAAGAGTCCCTGCCCTATTATATGGGGATAATCCCCCAATAATGCAGAATCGGATAACACAGAACATGGAACATAAAATGGAAACTGTGATTATTAGGGGTAATATTCGACTTTGTCGAGAAGCTTGAAGGACCCGACCTGGCTCCGAGATTCTGTTCCGAGGCAGGATGCTCATTGCGTTGCCATGCTTGTGCAAATATTTTTCTGGCCCAAGTGTTTTGCAGGCCAGCTGGAGTGTGGACAGGAGATGGTCGCGAGATGGTCGTGGGAGCGAAGGTAGCCGCAATTAGATTTCCGTTGAGAGAACTGCTTATACGTACTTGCCTTTCAGATTGTCTTGGACAAATGGCTGCCAAGAAGCTATGCCATAAGTCAGAACCCTAGCGCATGTGGCTGCTGCTTGTCAAGCATGTTGTGGTCTTGGTGCATCTCTGAGGTGCCCAAGCTGAGATCCATGCTTTTAGCTTGTATGAGCAAGCCAAAAGAGATGTTGTGGGGACTTCGTGGCCTGCATGTCTAGAGCCACTAGTGACGTGTTGCAGGAGGCTACTCCGCTGTTACAAGAGCTCTGCTTGGCTCAGATACCCACAGTCAGCAAGTCCCTGCATGAGTTTCAGAGAGTAAGCAGCGCGACAAGCTTTCCACAGACACGCATAAGTCAACGCCTTGCAGATTCCATCAATCAGTTATAAGGGTGATAGTTAGTTATACTAGTAATAATAGTAGTAATCATAGAAACAGTGGAAGTGATAGTAATAGTGGTAATAACTTTTCTCAGCTGCCCTCGCCCGCCCAAGCCATGCTTGCCAGGGTTTGCCAGCAAGCGGCACGGCGATGGCCCAGCATGAAAGCAGGCAAGATGCAGCCAGACTGGCCTGCTTGGAGCACAGACTGATGGATGTGGACAAAAGTGACCTCACCCCAGTTTTGCCTTTTTATTGAACATAGTTGTTAACAATCATAGTTAGTAATGAGGGTAGTAAAAATATGAGCAATAGTAAAAAGAGTAATAATACTAATGAACTATAGTAATAATAGTATAATAGTAATAATAGTAATAATAGTAATAATAGTAATAATAGTAATAATAGTAATAATAGTAATAATAGTACTACTACTACTACTACTACTACTACTACTAAGAACAGTGTAATATTCGTAGTAGTAGTAGTAGTAGTAGTAGTAGTAGTACTAATGGAGGTGCTGGAAATAATAGTGAAAAAAAGTAAGACTAGTACCAATAACTAATATGAGTGACAATTCAGCCTGTATTTCGGCGTCTTATTTTCCACAGCCAGGCCGGAGATCCAAGCTGCGACAGACAGGCCAGCGAAAATAGATATGTGTGCAAGGTAGACCAGGGAGTAAAAGCTCAATGCTTACTATTATTCTTACTACTACTATTACCATCATTACGATCATTACTGGTATTGTTGCTACTGCTACTACTAGTATTGCCATTGTTGCTATTACTGCTTTACCATGGTTACTATTATTTCTACTAGTGCTCAGTATAAAAAGGGAAAGAGGGTAAGCTATCCGTCAGTCTCCCTGGGTCATGCAGCTGTGGGGCTCAAGGCATGAAGGGCTTGCCCGGCGAAAGTTTAGTCAGATTTAATCGCACGTGGCTTACATGGAGTGTAGCTGGAGCTTTGATGATTTTTGGGTGGGCCATGTCTCACATTCTGAGACCCACCCTTAACCGCAGAAATTGTATCTTCCGGCATCTTCCCTTTGCCCCAGCGCAGAGCCATGGAGTAGATGGAACCAGCTGCTCTCAGCTGCGACTTGCCAGTGCTTGTATGCATCTTGGTGAGGTTTAGAGAGATTTCATGTGAGCACGGTAAGTAAGAGAAATCAGGAGGAGATGGCCTTGCACCGGCATCACGCCGTGCTGATGTTGATGTTGACATTGTTGAAGACATATGCTGATGCCGAGACAGGGGGTTGATTCTGACGCTGATACTGATGCTGTTGTGTAGCAGCGTAGCACGTGTACCATTACTGAGTACAATTGCCAGAAATTGTCCATTCGCTTCTCCGTGAGTGAGTGCTGTGAGGTACTCTCAGTTTCTTATGCCTCGAGGACGACAAAGTTCTTCCATATGTAGACCCTGCTACTTTTAAGATCTAGTCCTGTGAGCCAGGATACACTTCGATGTGCTCAAGTCAGACAAACCTGGCATCGTGCTGCCAATCAACCAGAAGCTCTGGTGCGCGCCCTGCGCCTCCCAGGCACTCACCAAGGGGTGGGCACGGCAAGCATGAATGATTATTACATTATTATTAGCAGTGCTATTATTACTATAGTGTTTACTATTACTATAGTTACTATCATTACTATAGTTGCCATCATAACTATAGTTAATTAGCAAGTCTGCAGGTGACAGCGACTCACCTCCAGCAGGGCTTCGAAGACTGTTAGACACAGGCCGTCTGAAGCGCGTGCAGGTGGTGGAGATCGTGGGCAACTGAATCTCGGACTTTGATTGTCAAGCAGGTTTTGCAAGCATGGGTACGATGAAGATGGATATGAAGCCAACGCACTTCAGGCAGCTGGTTCTCTGAATTTGTGGGAGAGCTGCCAAGCCTATGCCAACTTCGAGTGCGAGGAGTATGCCCAGGGAAGTCGCGAACTGAGTTCTGAAATCTGCTGGTGCGACTGACCTGCAAAGATAGGAGTTTTGACAGGCCTCAAGTCGATGTGGACCTTGCGTTGAGAAGCTTTGCTGCATTGCAGGGAGCGTGAAGGTTTACTTGCAGACGCTACCTGCAGAGGCAATGTTGTTGCTGCGTCATCTTGCCTGACAGCTCTGGAATTCTGCTACGATGCCGTGGGCCACTTGCCGCAAGTGTAGCAAAAGTTGATAAACAGTTCGACCAAAACCCGCCTAGTGCATTAAGGCTTGAAATCACACCGCGATAGTTCGCGTCGGTACAGCATTAGGGAGATGCGCCTGCGTCAGCTTTTCCTGAGGCCGCATCAGCATCGCGACAGGTTTGGCGATAGAAGCCCTAAACAGTAGTTTCCATTTTCTTTTCCATTATCCCCTCATAACCCCTGTATTAACCCCTTAACTACAAGTAAGAACAAAAGGTTTGAAGGGTTTAGGCGACGGGTCTCTTGTGCATTTGTCAAGCAAGTGTGTTGGATCCATGTTTTGGAGTGAAGCTGTTGAGATAGGCCCCATGCCCCCTTTTCTTGCAGGTGGAAACTTTGAAGCCAGAATCTGAGTAGTTGATCCCCTCGAACTTGGGGAATCGGCCGCAAACTAGCATAGCTGTCTGATAGAGAGGCCAGAAGCGCAGAATTTCCCAGGCCCAAGCCGCATGAGACTTCTTCAGCGCAATCTGGATCGGAGGTTTGTCATGGTTGGGAGGATGGTCATGCTTGCCTTTTGTTGGTGTGAAGCAAGATTTTACATGAACCAGGACTGCAACACATTAGCCTGGGCATGAAGGCTCTAACTCGCGGACATCTCGCTGGCCAGCCGTTCCTTCACTGGCCAGACTGCGAGAGCTTCGGCTGCGAGTTGCTTTTCTAGGGGACAGGGAACAGCCGTTTTGGCTACTGAATGATAAATCACTGGCCTTTGGAAAGCCAATTTGTTCAAAGTCGATGTTCCCAAAAGCGCTGTGCAGGTGCACAGCCTGCCGCTGGGCTTCGCCGATTTGCCCAATCTTTTTGCAGCACACGACCTGGAATGCTTGGAGCTGCAGGCCAGGTACAGGTAAGGCTTCGCAAGCCAAGATAAGTATGGGTATAGGATAGCATAGGAAGGCGCACCATGGAGAGCACTGGGTGCTAAGGGTGTCTAAGCGGCACATGGGAAGTTTCGACTGAAGTTTGGGATTAGCCAGGCGTGCCCGCTCATGAGTTCTCAGACTGGGATCGCCGTGAGCCCATCTGCGGAAGGTTTGCCTTCCGTGCTCTGAACCTGCAATTTGTGACGCTGCTTCCGCCTTGCTCAGGTCACCTGCGGGGCCAAAGTTCAGCCTCGCTATTTGAAAGTACTTCGTTGTGGCGTGCAGATGGCCAAATCCTTGCATTCCCGAAAGATGTTTTTCTGAGACATCGCTTTTTGGCCGAGGCACTGACGCTGCTTCTCTCTGTTTGCCTTGAGCGCTTGAGCTCCCTACACCTTGATCCGCCCACTGACACGCGCATACAGGCCAGTTGGAGCGGAACTTGTCCAATGTCAGAGTTGAAGTATGTCGAATTGTAGATGGCAGTGAAGAATGGTATACTCGATGAATCCAAGCAATCCGCACTGTTTTCTGTTGCGCAGCAACGCGATGTGGCAGGAGGAGCTTGCGAAGGCCTGTGCACCTCAGCTGGGCGGCATAGATCCCAAGGTTGATGCCAGGGGCTCAGACTGCGGAGAGAAGCTTGAAGTTGTCTGCTACGGATGCTACAGCTCAGGCGTGCACTGACCTCCAGGCTCAGGCCACCGGAGCTAGACATGCTTGTGGCGCCCGCAACAACAGAAACTCAAAAGGCCGCTCCGACAGCTGGAGCGGCGGCATATTCACTCTTGAAATTGCATGTGCAAGTTGGGAGCTAGTTCAGGAAAGTGTGGGTCACTGTGGCGACCTTGTCACCGCAGATGCAGACCACAACATGCGCGCACGAAGAGTCATCATGCAATTAATACACTTTCAAGGATAAGCTCACACCGCGCAGCATGCCTCGGCAGGCTCAACGAGAGCTGCTGGCGGAGTTGCGGAGAGCATCGCGAGCGTCGCGGCCGGAGGGATTGGGCACAGCTGATAGCCTGACAGCTGATCGTCCGGTGCCAGGGCGCCCGAATCCGCTCAGACACCTTGGCGTCGGCTACAGCAGTGGCTGCAGGCGTGCAGAGTGGTTCCCCTGCTCTTCGAACAATTGCACGCATGGCAGCAGCGCCGCTCTAGTAAATAACTAGACTCCTGCTTGGTTGCATGTTGACCCATGCGCTGCAGGCCTCGGAGAGGATCACTAACGGCCATGGGCAGGTTGTCTACAGGACCTTGGGTACAGTCATGTATGGCCATATTTCTTGTGAGCTATGACCAGTGGAGGAAACAGCGTTCTGTGGCTACTGGAGACAGCTCTGGCTAAAATGGTCGCTAGAGCACGCATGCAATGCAGCGTTGGATTTGCACAAAGATGCCATCATGGTCACTGACGTGGGGCAGCGACTAGCAGTGTGGAGGGCATGATCGCGGATCTTGCAGGCTGTCAGCGCGTCTGGCACCTGTATTTCAACAGGTCCGGCCCTGAAAAAGAGGCGGCTCTCCTTCATGGAGGTACGATTCAAGAACATTATGTTTTGTTAAGGTACGATTCGGCCCAAAGGATGGCCGACCCGGAAGACGGGAGCACCATAAGTTCGGAGCTGCAGATCGGAAGGGAACGTGCCCTGAGCCATGCGGAGCCTTCTGAGCCTCTGAGCTCTTCATCTGTGCTTTTGAGCTGGCAGGTACTACTATCGATTTCACAAGCTGATTGGAAAGGCCAACTGGCGAAAATATACAGAGCGCTCCTCGACTGCAAAGGGCGGCCAGAGTGCGAAGACTACCCTATCGGCCCTACAGTTCACATACCGAAGTGGCTCAATGCTGCCGCGTTAGTTTCGCACTGCTCTTGCAGCACTCCCCTGCTGGACAATGCCGTTCACCTGTGTAGGGCACAGAAGATCTGTCAAGTTGTGTGATAGGAGACCTTCTGTTGAAGTTGCGTTTGAGTCTGCCTGATGCCGAGCCCACAGCAGATACAGCAGCAAAGAACAAAACAGAGCTCGCCTTGATTTTGAGCAGCTTCCTTTGTGGATCGGCCGTGGCAGTATGCGCTCCAGGCTACATTGCACCACGTGCGCTGGAGAATCGACAAAGGTGGCGTCTGTTTGCCGCAAGATGATGCGCCGTAGCAATGTAGGCAACGACTGCAACAGGTGGATTCCAACGCCTTTTCCGACCTATTCGCAGGGCAAGCATGCGCATTCTTGGAATTGGCGGCTGCCTAAGGCCAGCACTGCAAATGACACTTTACTCATGCGAGACTTGCTGTTTCTGTTGCTACATGTAGCTGCCAACAAGAGCAAGCCATGGAAGCCGCTGTAGCGCAATCTGAAACAAATCATCACATTTTGTTATATTGGGGTAATATTGGGGTAATATTGGGGTAATATTGGGGTAATATTGGGATAATGGAAAAGAAAATGGAAACTACCATAATGGGTTATAGGGTGAATCTAGTGTCAGGTCATGTCAGGTCAGTGTGCAACAGGTCTGTGAACAACTGAATTGCAAAGTCAGTGCTGCCAATCTTCAGTATGGATGCAAGTTGCACAGCCTAAGAGCACATCGCCGAATGAGCCTATCTATACGATACTTGCAGGCTCGTGGTCAAGCCATCGGTAAGCTTTGCCATGCTTTGCCCCTGTCCTATGCAGGGCTTGGCAGCTGCCACATCTGCCGACGAAGTGCTTGAGGCGCTGTAGCCGAAGCAGCTGCGCACGCCGTAGATTCAGCAGATGTTTACGACTTGGAATCATGTTTACAGTGCCGCTGTGCAGGTATGGGTACAGTTTCGACACAAACACCCGAAGAGGATGCCATGGCAATTCTAGAGACTTCTTTGCGGGCTAGCCTTGTGGCTAGTTGAGCAAACTTGGTCTGGCTAAGCCTGAAACGAGCTGTGCGTATTTGCCACAAGAGGAATTTGTACGGTAGCTTGATGATCAGCAGATCAGGAAATGTGACACTTGAGATCGGATGTGGAAGGGTGGATTGTCGCCTTCATCATGGAGGGAGATTTTGAAGCTATGCTGGAGCTAGCAGCAGAAGTAGAAAACGCACAGCTTCGTTTCATCTCATCATATGGTCAGACATGGAATAAGACCGGTGAAGTCTGCACACACAAGATAAGAGTGCGTTGTTCAGCAGGATGGCATCTTGTCAATCATTGTACGGGCGTCTTGACTCTTCCTCTGTGCGGAGGACCTTCCACTACTTCAAGGTTCTGAAGCGGTAGCTTGGCAACAGTGCCTTCAACCATGACTGCTGCTGCAATTGTGTTAGATGCACTTAGAAAGTACTGAAGGCTTGCAGATGTTGGCGGATGCGAAAGGACCGACTGGCGCCTGCGCTTTGTCACGCCCATTCCTTAGAAGTGATGTTTCTACTACGGCCGCCACCTCAAGAACATCCTGACGATCAGGTCCAGACTTCGCAAGATCCATCGGAAAGCAGCAGCCACAGCTGTCGCATGAACGGGTGATAACGACTGGTCTGGCAGCTCAGATCTTTCGCAGGTGCTCAACCTGCCTCGACTGGCGAAGTACTATGCAGAGCTGAAGTGCATCGATGAGATGGAGCATGTGCGCTTGGCGCTTCAGATGATGCATATAAATACATTTGTACATCTTCAGAGGTGCCGGATACGGTGCTTTTTTTGAGACAGGTATCTCGATTTCTCAGGAAGATGTTGCCTAAGTCAGGAGCTCATGGAAGCTGCCCTTATCCGCTCCCGATGGGCCGTCCACCCTGTCCATCCAACTCAGGTATACGTCCCATCAACTAGTCCTTGTTGCTCACGCGTTCGCCATTGCGAAGTTGCAGGACGGCCTCTGCATTTGTGAGACGTGTTGGGGCAATTTGGGGCACGTTGGATCGACTCGTCGCCATCGCAGTGGAGTGAAGCCCGCTGCAGGATAAGCACATGATGGAGGAGGTTGCTAGACTGGTGGAGTGTGGACCACAGCTGTCAAGCCACAACTTGTCTGCAGCCAAGTTGCCTCCTGAGCTTCTGGGTCGGACATTGTGACTCAGGCCGCAGCTCAGCGAGATAACACCAGTAGAGATGGTGCGGCTCGCTCAGGCACCCTCCACCCTTGGAATTCCTAATTCAGCGGACAACTTGCTGCATTCACGCAGGCATACGCAAGTACAGAAGTGTGCCATTACACGCTCTTTGGGCCCGAGCCTCAGCCCGAAGGCATGTGGCACGACAGCGACGGTTGCCAGATGCATATGGTGCAGGCAGATCTCCGCGCAGGCGCAGTCCATATACTATAGTACATTGTAGTATATTATAGTATACCATACTATACTAGTATAATGTACTTTAGTATACTATAGTATAATATAACCCCAGGTCAAGCATCTTTAGAAAATGGAAACTACTGGGGTTTAGGGTTATAGGAATCTATATAGGGATAATGGAGAAGAAATTGGAAACTAACATAATATGGTTGTTAAAGGTGACTAAAATGGCTAAACGCTGAGGCGCAAGTGCGCGTTCAACAGGCTTCCGAGGGACAGGCCCGTCTCGACAGCCCACAGCAGACGTACATAGCTAGGTTGTAACTAATCTACGTCCCCTTTTAGGATTTTTTTCCTGGTGTGTTGCCTTTCTTTGCTTTCTGCATTCTGCTCTTTGCTGTTTATGGTCTGCCTTTTCGAGGGTATGCTTTGCCATTTCAGTGGCATCGTGGTCTTCGGTCCTCTGGTCCCATGGTCTTCGGGTCCTCTGGTCCTCTCATCCTCTGTTTCTGTGGTGCTCTGATCCTGTGGTCCTCTCGTTTGGTGGTCTTTGGTCCATGTTCTTCTGTTCGTCTGGCGCTTTGGTCCGGCAGTCTTCTGGTCCCTTATCCCCTGTCCTCTGGTCCTCCCGGCTATCCCCGTGGTCTTACATCTGGTCCCCTCATCCTCCATGGCCCTCTGGCACCCTGGTCCTCTCACCATCTCTCACCCCGTCGAATGCCGCAGTCCTCTAATTACTGTAGCTTCTTGGTCTCTCCGTGCAGAATTCCAAGGACGCTCCACGCGCCATCGCCTCGACATGCCGCGAACACCGAGAGGGTCGTCCATTCCTCGCGGAATTCAGCTCCCACAGGCACTACCCCGTGCAAAACAGACCAGGAAAACGCAGACTGCGCCGCCCCATCACCCGATGTCTCACGACGACTTTGCATCCGAGACTTCACGACAACCTTACTCCGAGAACACCTTTCTATCCGGGAGGCCACCGAAACATCCATCCATCCGTCCGTCCGTGCACCAGATTTTTCACGATGACATTACACCATATTACGCCGAGACCGCACGACAACCTTCTATCAGACCATCATCACGCCGCCCTATTTTCTGATACTCCACTGCGACCTTCCATCACAACCAACCATCACAGTCATCACACCATCCTATTGCAACACCACCATCACGCCATCCTATTCAACCACCACCTCCTCTGCTTCGCCAGGCTTTCGGGAGAACAAAACATCACCCCCAAAAAACAAAAACTCTCGTGCCCATATACCTGTCTACACGTATTATTACTATTACTATTACTATTACCATTACTGTTACTATTACTATTACTATTGCTATTCCTATTACTAT
>CAJNIZ010008414.1:0-14708 GCA_905231905.1 Symbiodinium pilosum
GCACCCTGATCAGCATGCTCAACCTCGGGGTCTGGGACCCGGCCCCAAAGGTTTGAGGCCCGGGCCCTCAAGGGCCTAGGGCTTGGGGGCCCAGGCGCCAATAATCTGCGGAGAAGCCACTACGGCTAAAACCTAAACCCTAGACCTTGACGTTTCTACTCAACAAGATTAATTCAAACTAGAGAGCCGGCACTGCGCAGCCTTGCTGTTTTCAGTGGTTGCGCAGGAAATCAATCGGCGCAACAAACCAGGTTGCCGGGAACGTGTCAGGACCAACACGGCATTCCATATGTCCAGGCCTTCATGAGCCTAGCTGAAAAACCTCAAGGTTTAGGGTTTAGGCGTTCGTGATTTCTTTGCCTCTGGGTCAGCTTGTATATATGCATATTGGGCCCGCATCGAACCCAAGACTAGAGGGAAACCTTTAAAACTTTAAGCCCTTGACCCCCATGTCTCACATACACCCCAAACTCTAAGCCCCAAACTCTAGACCACAAGCCCGCCAAACCCTGAATCCATTAAAAAAAAAAAAACAACCTAGAAGCCCTAGAATCTACACCCCACAGACCCTCAACCCTAAACCCCTTCCAGGTCCTTGGCCGCGTTGAGCTCATCTACCTGGCTTTGGGGCTCAAGGTTGCGGTTTAGGGCTTCGGGTTTGGGATCTAGGGTTGAGGGAACCTAGACCACCCAAATACCCATAGTGATGGTTTAGGGTTTAGGGTGTAGGTTTCAGGGTACTTTTTTTACCTCACATAACGGGCCTAGCTGAACCTTCTAACTGTAGCCCCTAAACCCAGAAGCCTAAGCCATGTGGCAATCTACATATGTATACCCCAAACGGTTCCCACTAAGCTACTAGGGGGGCGTCAACTTGCGAAGTGGGGAGCTTGAGATTACGATGGGCTTCAGTGGTCAGGATTTGGGGCTTGGAATCTTGGGTTGCCTAGGAATCTTGGGCTGCCTAAACTCCTGGATCCTAAGCCCTGAGCCCTTTGCCCTAATGGTTTAGGGTTTAGCCCTGTGCCCTAAACCCCTAACCCTTAGCATGGAAGCTTAGGGCTCAGGGTTGCAGAATTTTGGATCAAGGTGTGAGGCTCCTGGATTTGGAGCTTGGGATTACCCCTATATAGCCCCAATATAACCCCTTTAAAGGGACCCCTGATATACTAAGGTAGTTTCCATGTTCTTTTCCATTGTCCCTATACAAACCCTACTCTAACCCCAATTGGTGCATTTAGAGTTTAGCATGCCATGGTTTGGGTTTAGGGGTTGCCCTAAGCCCTACCAGGTCTAAGTCCTACACCCTAACACCCAAGTCCTGAGCCTCAAGCAATAGATGCCAGGGTTTAGGGCTTAGGGTTTAGGGTGTAGGGTTTAAGGTTTAGGGTTTAAAGTATACGGTTTAGGGCTTAGGGTTATAGGGTTTAGGGCCCAAAATGAAGCGTACGTTTTTTGGGGGTCGCCATAATGAAGATCATAATATCGGGGGTCTATAATGGGGTTTCCTCGTATGTAGGCCAAATGTAAAGTAAATAACTTATAATCATGAGCACTAACCTTAAGACCACCTTGCCTGCGCGGACAAGCGGGCTACATCGCTTGCATGGGCTTCCTCAGTTGTCTACGAAGGCTTGAGCACGCTTGTAACATTTACAATATCCATACATAGAGGCAGACACGGACAGGGAGAGAGAGAGAGAGAGAGTGAGCGACAGCGTGACAGAGAGAGTGAATCTATAAAGTTTTGGTTAATCAGAGTTGCCCAGAGGCCTACTTTGAACAGCATTAGGATACTTACCAGACTGGCACCCGAAAAAAGAACTCGTATGTTCGAGAAAAATCGATTTGAAGCATTGATTTCCGATGGTGAACCAAAAAGGAACGCACATCTACATGTCTTTGGGAAAGGTTGATTTGCAGCTTCCATGTGGAATGAGTGCAGAAAGACGTACCTGCTCCCCGCCCCTCCTCTGAGCATCCCAAACAAACCCTGATATTGCGGTTGAAGACCCACGCAAAGGAGAGGCTCGGCTTACGGACTCTTGAGACCCTATAATGCTCCAGAAAGTCCCAAAATGGTACTGTTCATAGGCTGTAGTACCCAAAGTGGGAACCCTAATTAAACCATAAACCTGTGTTGTCAAGCGACGTCACACCAGAGAAATAAAGGTTGACCTTTCGGCGGTAGAGGCATGGTGGGCGCTTTCATTTTGGGATACTGTGAAGGAAGTTAAATTAAGCTACCATAATGGGTATACATAGTATTGAATATGGTTTCCCCAATATGATAACTTCAACTAAGTTCCTTGACAGCAACCCAGTCATTTTGGGTGGGGGTTTCGCAAAACCCTGAAGGGCCAGGGGGTTGTTAGGGTTTAGGGTTTAAAGGTAGTCAGTAATCGTACTTTTACCCGCTGTAAACTATGTAATAGCGTCAATGATCCTTGCTTAATTATTCCCCTAACCGCACATTACGGTAGGTTGGGTGCACTAAGTTGTGCATAGCTTCCTTCATTCCATGAGGATCCATGAGGAGTAACTATGCTTAAATAAGACGCAGCCAGGCTTCTTTCGCGGAAACCGCCTCAGCGCACTCCGTTCGCAGCTGCTCCAGTGACCTGACTTCGCTTTGTGTTTGTTTGTGTTTTGGGTTCCGTCTTTAGGGTTTAGGGGTACCTTATTGGGATAGTGTTCAAACTCATAATATTCGGGTAGCCCCTTAATAACCCCTATAATGATCCCTAGTTTTTTAATCCGCTATGTAAAACGCCCTTAAACCCTAAACGATAAATCCTATACAATCCCATATATAACAACCCTTTAAGGTTTCTAGACTCCAGCTCACATGGGGATGTTTAGGGTATATGTGGTTTTGAATTTTTGGGGGGTAAGGTTTAGGGTTTGTTGTCTTTGTTTAGGCCTGAACATTAGGGGTCGCACTGTACTAAACTAGGGGCGCAAAGAGAAACCACATTTCGGTGACTTAGAGTTCAGGAGTTAGGGCTTCAGGGCTAAACAGGCAGGATTGTGCTTCAAATCTAGAGTAGCACCCCCTTTCATCATAAGTCATAAGGAGAACTCGACACAGGGCAGAGCCTGGGTTCAGGCAGTAAAAGGGTTTTGGTAACCCCAACCCCCCAAATTAGGACCCTATGACTATCATATGATGGTTATAGGGTCCTGATTTTAGGCGTTGGGGATACCAAAACCCCTTTATGATTAGGGAGCAGCTCGTAAGGCCTTGCAAATTTGCTGGCCGTCGGCCTCGCAAAAAGACTTTTGCCAGTTCAGGGCTTCAGGACTTCGAGCTTGAGAAGTGACTGAGTGAGCCTTTGCTGGGTCTTCCCCCTGGACCCACCATCTACCCTCTATATATGAGCCATAGTCTAAACTCCTAGCATTCCCCTTAATAACCCCGATAATAGTCTTTAAGTCCTCCTTTAAGGAGTTTAGACTATAGCTTATATCACTATTTAGGGACCATATCCCCCTGTTTTAAGGGCACAAGGAGGCCCCTGGCAAGAACCGAACAGTTCTCTCCTTCGCTGTTAGAGGGCCAGCCCGTGAGAACAACATGGTCTGTATGGGATTTCTGTTACGATCTGGGCTTGGAAGCTGGCAGTTGCTGGCACCCCGACCCTCACCTCAAACTGAGATGCAAACAACTATGTAGTCCCCTTAAGTAGATAGAATATGAGGTATATGGGGATCTTATTGTAATATACCCAAAGCCATATTCTATCTACTTAAGGGGAACTATAAGCCTTTCTGAAAAGCGCGGTAATGTTTGAGGGCCGCTTCTGGATTTCCCTCTTGGTCTGGGGGGGGGGGCAGAACCCTAAATCGCAAACCACCTCCTTCCGACCTCTATACTATCCGCCCTCCGGTTCCTTTATACACCAAGTTAATGGAACGCCTGTGGCGGTAAGACTGCTAATAGCAATCCTAATAGCAATCTTACCAGTAGTAGCAGTAGTAGCAGTAGTAGTAGTACTAGTACTAGTAGTAGTAGTAGTAGTAGCAGCAGTAGGAAGGTATTAGCATCTACCGTACCAGTACAAGCCAAGATCTAAAAATACTGAAAGTAAAAGTGGTAGTGAGAATATCAGCCATTCTGCTACAAACTTCGCCCATCCCGAACATTGATGGGTGACTCGTCAGGACTTCCACAATCCGTGCGGTACACGTACTTTCCAGACATCCAGTGTTTGGAGGTTCAGGTGGGGGTCTGGGGTTGACCTGGAGGGTACCCTAGGGTCTAGGGTTTAGGCGCGGGTAAGTAGGTTAATATCACTTGTAAGCCACATACTATCACCAACCATCCCCCTTATTAACCTGCTTTGTAAGTCCTCCTGACCCTCCAAATCGGCTTTAGCCCCCAGTTGCTTAAACACATGCTTGCCTAACCCTAAACCCTCAAAACACGAAGAGCGGCTCATGCGCAATGGCTACATCTTTTGATCCCAGAAATCTACAGTGGATCCTACAAATCCTGCATGACCCTGAGGAGCTTCTACCTGGGAAAGTACGGTTTGGGTTGTAGGGTGTACCTTAAGGTCATGCAGATTTTTTTGAAGCATCAGCACTACTTATGGCCCCATGGAGTCTCAAAAGGCACTGTGAAGAATTCCTTATGAGGACGAACCAAAGCCATTAAGCATGTATACGTGCTTACTCATAAAGAAATGCCTGCATATATGTGTACATTGCTAAACTATGTATATGTATCCTATGTACACATGTATATACGAAAACATAGTACACGTGTATACACACACGAACGTTCACCTGCATATCAGGAGCACTTTCTGTAAGACTGATACGGCAAACCCATACTTCACACTTCATAGCGCAAAATTAAAGCTCCCCTTAAATTCTCGCATGATACACTCCTTCCTTGACCCTGCTTCAATAGCCTTAAGAAACTCATTATGCAGAAGCCCATATGACCGTAGCATACTCTGCTCCGAAGCCTTACAGATATCTAGGCTCCTAAATTCCACTCCTAATATAAGCCTCTCTGTCAACATATTCTGCCCTTTCATTCTCCACTTAGGGCTTAGGCTTCAGGGTCATAACAGTCTACTGCGGGGGCCTGAATCCTTGCCAACAGCATTTGGAAGTCGATTTCAGAAGCCCTCTACAATGACTATATACAAAGAGCCTCGGACCATCATATTGGCAATCAATTAAGCTCCCACAACACATCCTCTCCCTCCCCCTAAACCCTAAACCCTCCCCCATATAACGCCTGAGTAAGCCCTCAGTAAGCCCTCTTGGGGGCTTACTCGCGGTCCGTTTTGGGGAGAGAAAAAAAGTAGGGTTCCACAGCGCAGAACCCCTGAAGCTTAACCCCTAAACTTTACACCCTAAACTCCAAACTGTAAAACCTAAACTCTTAACCCTCAACTCACAACCCTAAAAACTGCAGCCGAGCGGCTCAAGCAGGCTGGCCTTCTCTCGCGCTGCATCCTCCCCGGGACTGAACAAGTAAATTGACCAATGGTGGCTTGGGTTAGGGCTTACCTTAACCCCCAAAAGTATGTACAATTATAACCCTAAACCCCAAAATGACAGCCAGAAAGGCTATTATGTTACATACTTTTGGGGTCCAGGTATGGCTATAACCCCTATATAAACCCAGTTTCCATTTCATTTTCCATTTTCTTTTCCATTTGATTCTCCATTATAGGGCCCTAAACCCTATATCATTGTTTGGGGTTCAGAGCTTCGGGGATGGTGATCTAGGGTTGAGAGCTGCGGATGAATAGGGTTAAGGGTTATGGATTTTAAAAAAAATTGGGGTTTAGGGTTCTAGGGGGTTTAGCCTGGGTAGACATTTGGCCTAGTACAGTGTGTGTAGAAGTATAGGTTCTCCCTGAATTATGCTTGTTTCAGCATGGGGAAGGCGAATTGAAGGAGAACCTTGGAAGTGGGGAGTAAGATTGGCTATAGAGGGGTGGTTAGAAAATACATAAATAAAATAGTTAAGGAGTCCATAATGCAATTAGTGAACCCCAAGTTATAATTTAGGGGTCACAGGATTGTGTGTCAGACTCTTCTGTACCAACAGGATTTTGGTTATTAGAGTCGAAATGACCTGACACTTGTCTGTTCACTCGCCACGTCCCTAAACCCTAAACCCTAAGCCAGCATGTTGAAAGCCCCTCCCCCATATGAGCTACAGTCGAAACACCTTAAACGGGGTTATGCAGATGATTTTATAGGGAACCTTAAACCTTAGACTAAAGCTCGTATGAGACTTTCCGAAGTCACGCTTGCAAAATCTTTGTGCAAGGAGTTGAGACACGGACTCCGCAGGGACTCAGATGAAGTTATTTATCCTTAGGGCTCCCAGTTACCCAAATAATGGTTTACTGGGCTATGTAACTATGGGGGATATAGAACCCAGAACCAATTATTTAGGTAACTGGAGCCCTAGAATATGGCTATGGATTGCCTGCACGGCTTGGGGCGTACGAGCCACCCTGTACTGATCTAGGAAATGTCTCATGTACTGTCAAAGAATCCTGTAGAGAGTAATCCCCACCTCGCTTAGATACTCACCTTGCCCCTCATGGCCCCTTTGCTGGTATTAATCCTCCCCCTGAAATTAACACCCCCCCACCCCCCAATATCATATACTCGCCATTGCGGTAAATTCTAATGTATTGGGAGTATTTAATATTAGGCGGGGTGGGGGAGTTGAATATGGGGGGAGAATATTAGTTTCTGCGGCCGCGTGCAGTCCTCAGCAGCGATGCGCGCAGCATCAACAGCTTTAGCATGCTCTGCCTTCCTCAGTTGAAAGGTCGGCTTATCCCCTATCCAAATCCTAAATTAGCCCCAATGTTGGTGATGTTTGCAGACTTCTGGGCCCAATGCAAGCATCATGTCTATACTTTCATCCCTAGGGATTGTCATGCACAGTGCGTACTTGAAGGGTCAGGTTGTGTAAGTGAGTCTGTTTGGAACTAGGCCTCCCCATCACCCTTGTTAACCTACCAACTGCTTAAGAGCTCAGCACATGGTGCAATGCACGGTAGGGGTTATAATAATTACGAATGATATGCCCGCGGTCCTTGCGTGTCCTCAGGTAGATACAACCACATAATTATACATATATGCATACATATTCACATGTGTATATATATATATATACATATAAATTTTTATGTATATACACGTGTATACATAAATACCCCAAACAAAACCCTTAAATCCACAACTCCATTCTACTTATTGAGGCCCATACATTGGCTCCGGGTGCGTAGGGTTGAGAATGCCTCGGGTCTAGGGTTGTTTAGGGTGTCCAGTTTAATCGCTGTCGCAACTAGGCTTGGGTATACAGACCATGTGGGCCTTACCGAAAATTAGGAATGCCTTTTCGGTGGTGGCTGTAACAATGTTTTTGGTTTTCTGGTCAGTACGAGGGGACACTTTTTTTGCATTTCCAACCCACTCACCTTTCATAAGAAGACTACCTGGTGTCCAGTTTGGCATTCGCTCGACATGGGCCTTCTGTGGTGTAATCATAAAAGATGCCAATACCACGAGGGGTAGAGGAGCCGTTTGAAACAGCTCCCCATGGTTCAAAACAGGGTTTAGGGTTTAGGGTTTAGGGCCATGAAGCCCCGACAAAACTCTGCGCGGGGGGCAGCTATGCAAGGGGCCTTAGGCAAATCAAGGGCCCAACATGTGGCAGTTTCGGGGGGACCCCAATATAGACCCCAAAATACGTTAGTCCCTATCATGACTACCCCTAATTTTGGACACCCTCCATGTGAGAGCAAAGTCTTGGATGTTGGGAATGAAAACAAAAACCCTTTGGGTCCAAGGACCCAAGTAATAGGGTTTTAGGGCCCAAATACCATTAATAGAATAGTATTTGGGCCCTAAAACCCTATTATTTGGGTCCTTGGACCCTTATTTAGTCCCCATATATCCCTATATATCCCCCTATAACCCCTTTAAAGGAACCCTATTATTTGGGTCCTTGGACCCTCTAGGAAAGGAATCGTCCGGCTACGGAGTGGAACCGTAGAAAAACCCTTCGACGCTGCTTGGGGCACTCAGATTTCTCGCAAAACCCTGGTGATAAGGTTTACGTGGGGTCATTCCCCCTTACAGTAACTGTTACCACCATGGGTTATAGGAGTTATAAGAACCCCCTTAATAAGGCCCCTTTAAGGACAGTTACTGGGAGGGGGAATGACCCAAGGTTTACATACATCCCAAAAGTATGCACAATAATAGCCCTCAACCCATAATAACAACCATAAAGGCCATCATCTTACATACTTTTGGGTCCAGGTATGGCTAACTGCTGAAATCAAGGTTCGAGTTATCCAGCTGCTCGGACAAGTTGTTTGCCTTGTCGGTGGCCTCTTTGAGCAAGGTTTCCCTTGCAACGTCTCCATCAGAGAGGTCATTCTGCAAACGCTGGATGGTGGCAGTCAACTCCTCAGCGACTACAGCTGCTTTGGAAGCATCCGATGCCCTGCCTTCCTGCTCGGCTGCAAACTCTGCGCGTAGCTGCTCCAGCTGTGACGTTAAGTTCTCCACGTCTTCTTTGCCCCTAGCCTCCAAGGAGTCACCCCTCTCTACGGCTGCTGAATGCTCTGCCTGCCACTTGGAGACCTGTTCTGTCAGCTCTTCGATTTGGGCTAAAGCTTCCTTTTGTTCGCTGGAATGCACCTCAGCTGCGCTGCTGGCACTATCTTGCAGACGCTTGATTGTGGCATTTAGCTCCTCGGCATCTGCAGCTGCCTTGGAAGAATCCGACGCCCTTCCTTCAAGCTCGGATGCCAGCTCAGCACGAAGCTGTTGCAGCTGCGATGTCAAGTTCTCCACGTCTTCCTTGCCCTTAGCCTCCAAGGAGTCACCCCTCTCTACAGCTGCGGAGTGATCAGCTTGCCACTTGGAGACCTGTTCTGTCAGCTCCTCAATTTTGGTCAGCGCATCCTTCTGTTCGCTGGCATGAGTCTCAGCTGCACTGCTGGCACTATCTTGCAGGCGCTTGATAGTAACATTTAGCTCCTCGGCATCTGCAGCTGCTTTGGAAGCATCCGATGCCCTGCCTTCCTGCTCGGCTGCAAACTCTGCGCGTAGCTGCTCCAGCTGTGACGTTAAGTTCTCCACGTCTTCTTTGCCCCTGGCCTCCAAGGAGTCACCCCTCTCTACGGCTGCTGAATGCTCTGCCTGCCACTTGGAGACCTGTTCTGTCAGCTCTTCGATTTGGGCCAAAGCTTCCTTTTGTTCGCTGGAATGCACCTCAGCTACGCTGCTGGCACTATCTTGCAGACGCTTGATTGTGGCATTTAGCTCCTCGGCATCTGCAGCTGCCTTGGAAGAATCCGACGCTCTTCCTTCAAGCTCGGATGCCAGCTCAGCACGAAGCTGTTCCAACTGCGATGTCAAGTTCTCCACGTCTTCCTTGCCCTTAGCCTCCAAGGAGTCACCCCTCTCTACGGCTGCGGAATGGTCAGCTTGCCACTTGGAGACCTGTTCTGTCAGCTCCTCAATTTTGGCCAAAGCTTCTTTTTGCTCTGTGGAGCGAGCCTGAGTGCGCAGAAAAACCCTGATGCCCAACCCTAAGCAAGGGGTACCTCAACTTCGTGGGTATAATCCCTAAACCCTAGCGCTTGAACCCTAAATCCCAAGACCTAAGCCACGTTGCCTCAGCTTCTGTGGATGCCGTGTCCTGCAGCTCTTTGATCTGGTCATTGGCTCTTCTGAGCTCCTGCCCAGCTTTTTTGGAAGGTTTAGGGTTTAGGGTTCAGGTTATCACGTGGACGCTCTAATTTAAATTGATCTACAAGGTTATATAAGTCACGCATATACATATATATATATATGCATATCTGCAATGGAAGAAATGATTGAGTTTACAGGGGCTAGATAATGGTAAGGGAAACGAAGATGGAAACACCGATGTGTCTTTTGTTTTTTTCCGTTTAGGGTTGCGATGTGTGACCGTTTGGGTGCAGGGGAGCCTCATGTTTTGCAGCTATACGCTACTGGTTCTTAGTAGGGATTAAGGAAATATGTAACATTGGGACTAAATATGTGAATTCTATTCCTTAGTTCCTACTAAGTAGCAGTAAGATAATGATAAAGTTTCCCCGAGAATAAACTTGCATCGCATCGCCCCAACAATCCAACGACAGGAGGATGAGAATCTGCATTGACAAGAGAGAGGAGGTTGCTTTAAATAAGGGAAGGTATCAGGCAATGGCTGCCAGACATACAACATCGCGAAACAGAATCTCAACCCGAAACCTAGCTCCGCACCTGTCAGACAGTAACCCCAGCACGGATTTCTTGTGCTTTCTGAGACTATCCGCTTTGATTCAGTGTGGGTCTGGGAGGGTTTAAGATTTAGGGTTTGGCCGACAGTTTCCGAGACCTGACCAGGGAGGACTAGCTGCTCCACTGTCCCCTTGCAACAAACCATCAAACACATCGTCCTGAAGCCAGAGTCAAAATATGTTCATGGCTCACGTAATGCAGCCCAATTTCCGTGAGTCCGTGAAAGCCCTGGTTAGAGTTAACTCCGTTTGCCATTTCTCTCCTCCTCTGCGGTCTGTCTCTGAGACTCGAGTGCGGAATCGCTGGCGATTTTCTGATCCTGCCGGAAAAATGCCATACAGCCACAAGCGTGGAAGAGGGCCCCCCTCAACCTGGCCATCTTATAGCAATTTGAAACATGAAGCTAAGCCAAGTTGGTTTGGTTTCCTATGCCAAACCACCAACTGTGGTGCCTTCTGGGGTACGGTCGTCCTATGCGCTATAGTCTAAACTCCCAGTATTCCCTTTAATAACCCCTATAGTAGTCCCCTATATGATCCCCTGTAAGGAGTTTAGATCCCTAAACCCGAAACCTTATATTATGTGTATATATATGTATATATTCTCCCATATAACCCCCTTTACGGAATTTAGATTATAGCTTATATTGTGCTCCGGGATGAGACAATCGAGAACTAGGGCTCCAGGATGCCATCAACGGGACCCTCCAGTAGGGTTTAGGGTATAGGTTGGATACTGCCCCCCCTTACAGTAACAGTTACCACAAGGGGTAATAGGAATTATAATAGCCCCTTAGTAAGGCCACCTTTAACGACAGGTACTGGCCCCTGGTGCTAAAAAGGTTAACCTTACAGTCAGACATAAAGGTTGTTCTCAAAATGATGGGCCTCTCTTGGTTATAGATTATATTACGGCACCATAAATGGGAGCCTAGTTTTAGGAACGATACACACCCCAACAGGTTGAGGATTGCCTACTCAACTAGAAAGTCCTAAATCTTTCAGAGTCGGTCTACTACTTGATGACTACGAAGCTATGATAATAAGGCTTGCATTGTTGGGTCTACATCGGGTCCCCAGTTTTTTGGAAGCCCCAGATTGGATCCACAATTTGGGGCCTCGAGCTGCTTGGTGAGGTCAGCTTCCGTCGCCTCTGACTTCGCCAGGAGCTCATCCTTGGGGTGCTAAGCTTGAAGCCCTAAACTCTAAACCGCTGTTTGAGTTCAGAGGTCCAGGGTGAAGACTTTGAGGGTTTGTGGGATTCGGGGTAGATCAGAGCCTAAACCTTAAACCCTGCACCCCCAATCCTAAACCCCTAGACCATGGGTTTAGTTTTGTCCGCTAAGTCCAGGCAGCACAGTCATGCCAAGCTTCTTTGAACAACTTTAGGGGTTCACTGGGAGGTTGTCTGGATGTGCAATGCAAGTCTCGTTCAATATGGCAGTCGATGATGATGAGGTTCTGCGGGCTAGAACTCTGTGCTATCATACTGAGAAGGCTCCACTTGTTTCACTTCTTGGGGTCAACGGGACTTTAACTCGTAGTGGCCATAGAATCAACGCAGGTATCCAGATAAATCATGAAGTGTCAGTGAACTTCCAGGCAACTGTTCGTGTAAGTGCGCCAGGGAACAGGCACGAAATTTGCACAACTGCCCATTGATGGTATTATTCAAGGCCTCAACCCTAAACATTAAACATCCTACACCCTAAGCCCATCACCCCAAAACTCTCGACCCCCCGATCCCAAAAATCTGGACCCTAAACCCAGCCCTTGGACCACCCGCACGCCTTCGCAGCTGTCAGCTCCTTTACCTGCCAAGCTTCGTTGGCTTGAGGATAGGGTTGAGGGTGTAGGGCTGAGGGTTTAGGGCTTATGGCTCAGGATTTAAGGGGCAGGTTGTTTTTTATCGGACCTTTTCTCCAAGGCATGATCCTTTGGAAATACCTTACGGTACGGTCCACACTCCGACCCAGCTCAACCAGCAAGATCCCTACAGATGAATCTCCTGCACGGATGCAAAAAGGCATGACCCCAGTGAAATGCTTGGAGCGAAGGGTGTAAGGTTTAGCTACAAACAATTCTCCGACGAAATCGTTCTCCAACGAAATCGGCCCCTAGGATGAATTATGTCAGGCGCCAGAAGAATCCCCGTGAACCCGTGTATGACGCCTTCCTTCATACAGTCGAGTTATGCTGAGCCCTAAACCCTGCCCGCTGGCTTTTACCCAATTCGGAAGAGTAGTTGAGTGTAACGCTCTTGAGCTGCTGTGTCTGCACGAGGTGTGGAACATTTAGCTTGCAACAAAATTTCATGGTTGCCTCCAAAACATTGCTGAGACCTACATGCTGCACTCTGGACCTAAGAGCCCAATGCAGGTGAGCACCATCGCGCCTGCGCGGACAATTGAGATACATCCTTGGCATTGGCTTCCTTCTGAGACACCTCCTGGCTGACCGTGGTCGGGGCTCAAGGCTACACAGGGCCATCGGGAAGCTTTTCTTGTGTAATAAACCGAGCCTTGAATCTTTGTCAAGACGTCATAGCCATCCAGGCCAAAATCTAGATACAAAGTGAGATTGAAGTTTTTGCTTAATGCTGGACTTAAACGTTGCCAGATCTCTTGCTGTGCCGATAGGCGCATTTCCAAAATCGCGGTTGCATCCCAGATAGTGTTGTCCTCATTATAGGGATCCCCCAAAGGTTCCTCTGATTGTTGCAAACCCCATAACATGCAGTCCCGAGGGTCGCGGAAGTGATATTGGCGCGGCTTGCTTGGATAGCGTGTAACAGAATTTGAGGCATGTCGGGCTTGCAGCTTCAGATTCACAACATAGACAATGTAGGGGTAGGGCATAAGCATAAACCGGGATCGTATTGTATTTGTTTATCTGGGCATGCCCTGGAGTCCTCATAACATTTCTAGCTGTAGCTGCTGCTTGGATTCTGCGCACTAGGTTACAGAGCCTGTTAGACATCCTGAAGCCCGGGAACAAGAAGGGTGTCCCTGCCAACATGGTGATTTGCACAGAGAACTTCGGCCCAATAACCCAAACCCATGATTCGTAAACTTCCTCCCCATTATAGGGATTATAATCGGGATCCTAATATTAAGGCCCTTACAAATTACAAAAAGGAATTTCATAAATCAGGGGTCTACATCAATGTGGAACCAGAACCCAAGGCTATACCCTCCCTGGAACCTCTTATGAGCTATAGCCTAAACTCCTCAAAGGGGTTTACATATTACTATAGGGGTCATAAGGGGGATACTAGGCCTTTAGATTATGGCTCATATGGGCCAATTTCAAAAGGAAAGTAGCCTAGTAAGTCGTCCTAGGCGGGCCCGAAGCATCGTTTTGAGGTCGTAGTCTCTAACAAAAATTTATACAAGGGATTTGAGACCAGATTGTTGGCAATCTTTCTGTAATCCCTCACCCAACGACCAGTACCAATCCCAAAATAGGAAATACGTAGGAGTATCTGGGTACCCCACACCCGAAGCCCGATGAATTCCTACGTACCGCCTAATGCAACCCTGAACAGGGTAGCCATATATATATATACACATATGTATATACACATATGTATACATATATATATATACATACATATATATATATACATACATATATATATATACATACATACCCCTCTACGTAACCCCTGAAAAAAGAACCATGTTCCCAATTAAAGGGTAGGACCCCTTTACTGGCTTCATGTTAAGCACTCCCAACCCTAAACCCTAAACCCCTAAACCCTAAGCCCTAAAACCCTAAACCCTAAACCCGTCCACAGCGGCCTGATCGATTTCAGCTCGCAGCTGCTCCAAGGACCTTAAACTTGCTGGATTCACTTGGAGGCGAGCACAGCAAGTACAGGTCAATAAATGCCCCCTGAAGCAGGTTCTAGGGGCCCCACCAAACCCTAAACTCTAAAGTTTAGGGTTTAGGCTTGCGGCTCTGGCGTTTTGGGTTTGAAGGTTTGTGTTTTTTGTTCTGTAGGCTTTTTGTGAAGAGGCTTAAACTCAATTGCCCCAATGGGTTCCCATTGAAGGGTTATAGGGTCTATATGGGGGCTAGATAAGGCTAAGGGCTAAAGTACAATAACTTGGATGCACTTTCTCAAATAGCGGGGTTTGCTGGCAACTATGGTACTGGTGATGGATGAAGTTGTGCACCACCTAGGGGCCCTAAGCTAGTGTGGTTCCGAGGACTTTAGGAACTTGAGGTGGTGCAAGATTTCCTCCATCAACAGTAGCTTGGCTACATGGTAGATAAGGGATTGTCCTTGCTATGCCCAATTAATTCGCCGAGGCTGTCCAGCCTCAGGGCGTTCAGATCCCTTTAAAAACCCCCTCTACTCCCCCTTTGCAGACACGCCTCAGGCTGGCC
>CAJNIZ010008415.1:2365-14706 GCA_905231905.1 Symbiodinium pilosum
TTAGGGGTTTCGGGGTTTAGGGTTAGGGTTTTAGGGTTCAGGGTTTAGGGTTTAGGATTTAGGGGTTCAGGGTTTAGGGTTTAGGGTTTAGGGCTATATAGGGTTTAGGGTTTGGGGTCTTTTTCGTAGGGCCCTAAACCCAAATCCGGTTATAAGGATTATGTAGGGATATGCGAGGGGCTTAGATATTTTCCTCAAAATGGAGAGTGCTATGGGAAAGCACATGGGAAATGAAGTGGAAACTAGGTGTATGTAGGACTTCTAGATACTTACCCAATCTGATGTTGAGGTCTGTTTGAAGCATTCTATACTATAAGGAGGTGAAGAATCTAGAGCTGGCAGAGGATTGGGATTAACCCTTCGAGATTCGGATTGGGATTGAGGGCTACGGATTTCAGAAGTGCTGGAAGGGTTTGGGGCTTACAGGCCGGAGAGTTAACGGTATGTTCGGGCTTCTACCGCACCTGTACGATGCAGGGCGGTGCTTCCTTGAGGGTCTAGAGATTCACCAGGATGCGGAGACTCTCACAGCTAGTGGAGACGGGGATTAGAGTTTAGAGCTTGGCATGGAGGATTCTCTGTTGAGGGTTCCGAGGTAAAGTGCAACACTTCGCACTCGAAACCATATGCTCCTGAACGTCCAAGGTTTGCTCTAGATTTATGTGGAGCTTCCTCGGCGCGCTTGAGGATGATAAAGGGATACAGGGGTGTAGGTTTCAGCATGCTTTTGGAAGTTAAGGAATCTACTTTCAGGGCTGTTGAACATGGGTCTTCCTATGGTGGAGCCCGTAGGGGGACCCCTTTTAGAGAGGCTCTCATATCCCTAAACCCCAACCCTAAACCTTGCTCATTTGGCAGTTATGAGGTGCTGCAAGCCTCTCCCAAGGACTTTGCAGAAGTTTGTAAGGCATCGTGGCTCAACAACCCATGGAGCCCAACACCCTTTAATTAAGGAAGTTGAGGATGGTTTCGGGTTTAGGGCTTAGGGTTGGGAGCCCAATACCCCTTGATTCAGGAATAATATGGGGCTTATATAGGTGTAATATAGGGGGTATATAGGGGGTGTAGCTTAAATCCTATTAAGGACCCTAGTACCATCCAGGGTATCCCCCTGAATTGAGGGGTATTGGGCTCTCTGGGAAAGCAAGGTAAAGCTTTGTAGGCCGTTACGGGCGTGATTAGATGCTCTTCTCTTGTTCAGACTGTTACTTGGCTTTACGAATGCTCCTTGCTGTGGAGGCCATCCTAAATGGGACCCCTAATTCTTAGCAACTCCCGCATTGACCCAACGGAGGGATTCTGGTGGTTACAAGATCAACCCCCCCATGTAAGTGCGACCTCTATGTTTTGTAATACCCATACAGGGTCTGAACTCCTAGTATCCCGCTTAATAACCCCTACAGTAGTCCCCTGTACAACCCCTTGTATAGCCCCCTTTCAGGAGCTTAGACTATGGCTCACATAAGCCTGTCCGTAATCATCACCACGCACCTGAAACCTACACCCTCAAACCCTTTACTTACTGAACCCCAAACCCCGCCCAGCAAAGACCAGTCCGTGAACAGGATGGGGTCGACGTTGACGATGAAGTTCTTGCCCACTCCGAGGAATCCGTAACCTTCAGGGCTTAGGGTTTAGGTTCCTCCCTAAACTAACATGGAACGCCACCCAGCACCCTGCAGGGAAGGGATAGTAGTCTGTGAAAGGCCCATTTTACAATTTAGTATTCATTTCGGAAGGGTAAGAGTTTCTTCTGGCGTAGATAAACCCTGAGCCTTTCAATGTTGTGCTCCGTGGGGATCCAGATAGCAAACCTCCAAATAAACTTGCCTTGGAGGGACTATGTTGGGTAAGTGGTTAGGTCCACCCGCTACCCGGTAATAGTGACTATACGTGATTAATTATCATCTTAGGGTCCTATTACACTCCGATTACACCACTCTGACAGGGTGGGGAGTCCTCCTAACTTAGAGGTTTGGAGGGTCAGTGTGTTGACAGCTTCCGAGGTTGCAGCACAGCACTTCAAAGTTGGGAGACCCTAAACCCTGAATGAAATGGCTGCGGACGCCCACACTCCGAGGTCCAAATCCCTGGAGGAAGCATGCTTCCTACTGACCTAGTGCTCCGGAATTTGTTGGACCCCAAAACCGTAAGGAGCCCACATTCCCCGCCGAAACCCTCTGAACCCCTACCTAGACGCATGTACCCTGCCCCATTTTGAGGTACCTAACTCTCTGTCTTGTATCTCCTGCACGTCTACATACAAAGTTAAGTTTCCAGAGAAAGGTAGCGCACAAGCGCTTAGGTAACGCCACAAAACTTGGCCTTCGAAGTCTCCCGGAGCGCGCTGGGCATCTTGACGCCAGAAACTGGATCCGGCTCAGGGTTTGGGACGTAAGGGTTTTAGGGTTTAGGGTTTAGGGTTCAGGGTTAAGGGTTTAAGATTTAGGGGTCTAGGTTTGGTTTCAGGCACAGGTCTAGGGCTTAGGTTCACGCTTTAGGATTTAAGGCTTAGGTAAAAGGTTTAGTGGACCCCTTCTTGCCATACGCTTCGCACCCTGAACCCTAAACCGTGCACTGGGATACGCCACAAAACCATTGGGTTGGATCCTTATTGGCTTCTGAGGTAACGAAATCTAACACCCTATTAAGGCTTGGGGTTAGAGATTTAGGGATGTAGAGTTTGGGTGTCTACGGTTTTAGGCATTGAGGGTTTGGGGTTTGCGGGCAAGGGGTGCCTAGTTTAGGCCTTAGGCCCTAGGTGTTTGGGGTTTAGGGTGTGCGGAGGGAAGGGATGCGTGAGAGGGATTTGGGGGTTTCCTAAAATTACTGGCCCCATTGTGGGGATCCCCACAATAAGGACTATAATATATTGGGGTCTATATTGGAAGTTCCCCATATTTTGGGAAGCTACCATTTGGATTAACAAAGACATGCACCCTTTCATACTTCATTAACAAGAAGAGCACAGCGGAGGAGGCAAGGGTTTCCCCCAGCATGTACTTGGGCTTGGTCACCCTAAACCCTAAACCCTGAACCCTAAACCCTAAACCCTGAACCCTTAACCCTGAACCCTAAACCCTAAACCCTGAACCCTGAACCCTGAACCCTTTCCGAGCTCAGGTTGAAACTCGGGATTTGGTATGTTGGGTGTTAGTCTGGGGTTTGGGGTTTTACGGTTTTTCCGGGACTGCGGCTTGGAGTTTGAGGCCCTGGGTTCACGACTGGCATCCAAGCCTTCAGGGCTGGACACTGATCGCTGGTGAGACTTGAAACTGTTACTCTTGCCACCAAATCTTAATCTAACTAGACTATGTATATCAGTATTGTATATTAGTATTGGGAACTCTTCAATGCCACTGGCAGTAGTATGGGTAGTGAGAAGTTGCCCTACCGAGGTCTACGCCTACGCAAGGCTACCCATGAACCGCAAGAAGTAAGCGATGAGGGAATACCGGATGTTGAGCTAAAAGACCTATAGGTTTCCAAACACATTCCAGACAGTCCAGAGGGAGTTCGGGTGATGATAGGTTTAGGGTTTAGGGTTTAGGGTGGTCATGTTCTGAAGCTCACGGGAGTTTCGGGACCTGGGGGCCCAAAAAATGTTCAGCCTCTCTTTAGGCTCAGTGCCAGAACCACTTCCTATGATTCTAAGAAAGCAGCGCAGAAGTTTGAATCTGCTTGTGCGATCCCGCAGGATAACTTCGGGACCCCTCTTGTAGCACAACTCCAAGTTCTGGTCAACTCTGGGCACGAAATCGACTGACGTCCCAATGAACTCGATTATTCTCCTGCAGGAGGCTCACGGAGATGGCTCTGATTCTGAGGCCGGTAACATCCCAAAACTACGGGCCTCTAATCCCTACACTTCCCCTAAACCGATTTTGGAAGACAATCATCCAAAACGGGTCAAAGGCCACCAAGGAGCTATCCCTCGTAGTGGCCGATGAAAAGGACAATCTGCAACCAGCCCTCAAGGGGCACCTGCGCAGAAGCTGCCAAGGGTTCAGGATTTAGGGTCTAGGGTTCAGGGGTTTAGGGCTCAGGGTTCAGGATTTTGGGGTTGAATTGTATCACTTCGTAGTCCTCGTACAGCAACTATGGTAATTATTTTGGCACTTGCAGGGGCTTCCTAACCCCAAAACTGAAGCCTGGGAGTTGGATCCCAAACCCAGTAAACGCCCCGAGCCATGTCCCTGAATCCAGCTAATTATTCAGGAAGCCCTGTAACACCCGAGCAAAACAATGCTTTTAGCTGTTCTCTGCGGCTATAGCCCTACAAAAACTCGAAAACAAACCTAGAACCCAGCTAGTTGAGAGCCCCCCTGCTCCGTATGTTGCCCGGGTATATGCCAGATAAGTGGCCGCCCCCCAAAGTCACCAATCATATGAGCTATAGTCCAAACTCCTAGTATCCTCCTTGGTAACCACCATATAAACCCCAATATAAGCCCCTGTAAGGAGTTTTGATTATGGCTCATATTCAGGAACACCCTTCCAAAGCCTTGGAGATCGCTGCAATGCCGTGCGGCATGTCTGCGAACTTGAGGCCCTGTGGCAGTTTAGTGTCTTCCGTTTGGTCATCCCCTTCCCCTGACCTGAACCCCCCTCCCCTACAACAAATCTTCATCGAATCCAAAATTATACTATATTGGATTGTGGTGGTGCAGGGACGTCTGTTCCTGGGAGATGGGCTTCACTTTTGGCTGAAGGTCTCACAAGCTGCAGGTGCGGTAGAACAGTCCCCTATGAATCCCCTATATAACCCCCTTTAAGCAGTTTAGACCCTAAACCCTAAACCCAAATCCCCTACATAACCACCTATGAGATATAGGGTTTTGGCGTGTTTGGGTGTCAGGTCTCTGTGGATTTTTACCTTTTGGCTGAGGGGGCTTGGGTTGCACTCGTAGGGTTTGAAGGGAGGCTATATGGGGGGATGATATGGGGGAGTAGGGTTTAGGGTTTAAGGCAATCCCTGTGTCAGTCTGTAAGCTTTGGGGGATTGTCTGTTTATGAGTAACCATCAAGCTAGCAGGCTGCTGCGGGCATGATTTTCAAAAACTCTACACCCTACACCCAAAGTCTAGCATCTCTTCCTGTGGAAGATTCTCTGATTTACCGCTCCTGAGACGGCAAAAGCAAGCTGTCATTTTCCCGTCGCAGTGCAGGGACTCCTCAAAAAAGGAAGCCGCACAGTAATTGACCTGTTCGAAAAAGATTCATGTAGTCCCTCCCTCAGGGCCCTCAACCTCAGCCGTAAAGTAAACCCCAAACCACGAGCTGCTTCCTCATGATCATGGCAGCGCTTGTAAAATCGAAATCCAATTTTCCTCATATTGGTTAATCGCATAATGAGTCGAAAGTTGTATCTAGCCATGGCCTAGTGCAGCCCTTTATCAGCACGCTAGACCATAACCTTAACAACCCTACGCCCTACACCCCCACACCCTAAACCTCAAAAACCCAACCCGTAATCCCTCAGCCCTAAACCCTATACCTTGAACCTCCGTCACCCCACGGCGCAAAGATCTGCTGCGAACTCTTCAGTGCCTTCTCAGGCGAAAGGTAGCCAGGCCATCTGAAGTACTCAGGGATGATGTAGCCCACGCAAGCCAACATGCAAATGCGCCTAGGTTGAAGGTAATGGATTTCTGGGTTTAGGTTTGTGAATTTGGGGTATCGGGTTTGAGATTCGGGGTTGCCGGGACTAGAGTTCAGGATCTAGGTTTGGAGTTTAGAGCTCAAGGGATTCGGCTTTGGGATACACATTTAAGGTTTAGGTGTGTAGAACGGCTGGTCTAGGACCCGTCTGGATGTCTGATAGCAAGCTGCTACTGTTGTACCCTCATCTGCTCTAGCGAAACACGGCCGCGGCAGCATCCGCGTGAATCTTCAATCTTCACGTGAATTCATGACCCTATAAACCCTAAACCTGGAATATTCTGCCCTTTGTTAGTATGGGCCGGTAATTTGGAATCTTTAAACACCGAATCCATACCACACGGGAGCCGTGGCTGGTACTTGAGTATGCTGGGTTGCTGTCAAGCAACGAAAATTAAGTTAGGGTTTAGGGTTTAGGGGTTTAGGGTTTAGGGGTTTAGGGGTTTAGGGTTCAGGGGTTTAGGGGTTTAGGGTTCCCCCTATAGCTTAATTTATGTACCTTAGCAGCAACCCAGGATGCTGAGCCCACCACCCGTGCTTTAGCTCGACGGCTCTTCGGCGCTTGAACGTGTCCTTAGCTTCGTCGCTGTGGGATTGAAGCTTCCAAGTTGTAGCCTTCCTCAAGCCGAACATGGAATCCCATTAAGGTCTAGGGTTTGGGGTTTTGGGCTAAGGTTTAGGTTTGTAGTGTAGGGTTGAGGTCTTAAAGTTCGTACACTAAGGATGTCGCGATTTGGGCGGTACCTGGTCGGCTCACGGGTAGTTCTGGGTTGAGTTGCCAATACCCCAGTTTGGGAGTAGAACAAGAATTGTCCTAATCCTGCTTGTAACTACCCAGGTACCTCCAAGTAGTAAGGATATCTACCCGAAAAGACCCGGGCTTTTCATGGGATAGCAAGCTTGAGAAACAGCTTATGAAAAGTGTTGTAGGGAGCTCTCTGATGGCAGCCTCGTCTCTTCCCTTACCCCAAACCTACATGAAACTCCATATATGGTAGTCTCCCTCAATAGGGGACCCTAATATGGACCCCAAAGTACTATAGTCCTTATTATGGGGACCCCACAAAGGTACCCCTAATTTTAGGAAACCACGATGTACCCCCTGCTTAACAGTCCACATAGGGAATTCCAGATTGGCATTAACCCTGACTTGTAAAGCCCAGACCCTAACCGCTGGAGACTTCTCTGCGCCAAGCGTCCATGTCACCATCGGCAGACAGGCCGAGAGGGTCCCAGAAGCCCACCTAGCGAGGACAATCGGGCAGCATGTAGCTTTGGGGAATTTTGGACAAACTGTTTAGGGTTAAGGGTTAAGGGTTTAGGGAGGGCTTCGTCAGGACCTGTCAGCAGGACATCTACAGGGAAAGTCAAGGCAGTAGGGCCTAGAGTTCAGGCTACAAGCAAACTGGGTCTCATGTGATCCTACAATGTTTTTGGGAGGGCGAGCTTTACGTCATGTAGCTTGTAGGGTTAGGTTTTAGTTCAGGAGCTTCTGCGGTTGATCTCTTGCTTGCGGTACCGACATGTAAGCATGCAGCACCAGGCAGCCAAAGGAGACGCCTCCCGAACAAGAAACCTCCTCTTCACTAGTCACTAGTCAATCATATACGTTAGATGTCGCGGCACTACGTGGGGGACACCCATCAGTGGAGGAGGGGGCTGAAAGACATGGAGCAAGGCATCCTACTAACCCTCCACAGCGCAAAAAAAAGACTCGCCTCTGGTCTCAAATCCTAAAACAAGGAAAATCTCGTGGTCGTAACCCTCAACCCTGAACCCGAAACCCCGAACCCTAAACCTTAGACCATAAGCCCTAAAGTACGGTTTCAGGGGCCAGGGGTTGATCTTTCGCCCTGATGCTGAGGGTGGGACTAGGGAGACGTTGAAGGTATCTGACAAATCCGAAATGGGGTGTCAGCAATTAATAGGGTCCAATTGTCGTTGTATGCCTTTTAGTTAATGGGATCTGTATCAACATTATTCCCGAGAACTATAAGGGACTAAATAGAAAAGGACAGGCATTGGGGCAAAAATATCCACGATTCACGCTCCTATTCGCATCTCCTAGGTTCATCCAAGCAGTCTGTGTACAATCACTGTGCCCTGTGTCTTCAAGGTACCTAACAAGCGGATAGTGCCTTACAATTAAGGTCTGACTGCATACTCCAAAAGAAACGTCGACCTAATCTTCCTAGGAACCCCGGAGGTGTATCAAAGTGTTGAAAAACCTGCAATAAGTCATCAGAGGCCCGTATAAAAAAGGTCAAGTGGCTGGCGCTTGCACACCGAGCTCACCCTCGAATGCACGCAGCGGCGAATCCTAATGCTGGGTTCGTGCTTGTCAGCTTCAGAGCGTTGTCGGAAACATAAAGGTTTGAGGGCTCCAGGGTTTGGGGCTTCAAGGTTAAGGTCTCCATACAAACATGGTTGGTTGTCAAAATTATGGTCCCTTTTTGGGTACCCTAAATATTAGGGGCCGTATTATAATAGGGACCCAAAAAGGGACCATAATTTTGACAACCAACCACATGAAGATGACACATTTGTGGCGTTGCCAACCTGTGCAAGCGCGTGACGGCCTAAGGTGTGAAGCTTGACGGCTTCGAGGCCAAAACTAAGCTGAAATGTGTTTAGGGTTTAGGGTTTAGGGTCTAAACCCCTAGTATCCCCCTTAATAATGGAGAATCAAATGGAAAAGAAAATGGAAAATGAAATGGAAACTACTATATATATGTATATATATATATAGGGTTATGTAGGGGATTATAGGGGTTATAGTCTAAACTCCTAGTGTCCGCCTTAATAATGGAGAGTCAAATGGAAAATGAAATGGAAACTGGGATTATATAGGGGATTATAGGGGTGAGAGACTAAACTCCTAGTATCCCCCTTAGTAACCCCCTGTAATACTCCCCTGTATGACCCCCTATATAACCCCCTTTGAGGAGTTGAGGCCAGAGTGCAACTGACTGGGGATCTTTAACCCAAAGATGGAAGCCCTTCAAGAAACTACCCTTGAGATTGGGTCAATCCCCCACCCCGTAATGGGTACGACAAGCGACTATTGTAGGTATATTAGGGCCCTATTAACTCCATATTCAGGGGCTTTTACTGCAGGGTGGATTGACCTACTATTGAGGGTGTTTTTTTTGCGCCAGGTCAGGCAGCCTTCCCAGAAATGCTGTACAGCACGATCCACAAGGCGCAACCCTGGGTTTAGGGTTCAAGGTTTCCCGAAAGTAGGGGTACCTTTTTGGGGATCCCCATAACAAGGGTCCTAAGATATTGAGGTCTTTATTGGGGTCCCCTTATTTAGGGAAACTACCATATGGGTGCCCTAAAAATTTTACCGTTATCCCCTGTGGTCACCAGTAGTCGACGGGCTGAGTCTGAATTAGTACCTTAAGAAAAAGGGGGCACCAGTACGAACACGACAGAATATCTACTTTGCAGAATGAAGAGTTCCTGCTGCAACAAAACCTCAACAAACGCCAAAGTTGGGATGACTCCTCTATGACAACTAGATATTATGGCCTTGGCAAGGAAGCGCCAACCTTGCTCACAAGAGCAAATTGTAGAGGCTCACTCCCTACTCTAAACCCTACACCCTAAACCCCAAACCCTAAACCCCTAAATCCTGAACCCCTAAAGCCTAAACCCTAAACCCCCAAACCCTAAACCCTAAACCCCTAAACGCTAAACCCTAAAGCCTAAACCTTACCCTAATGTTACCCCAACGGATACCCCCACCGTTACCTAACCAAGGGTTGAACCGTGAGCCGCCAAGTTGCCGTGTAGTTGGCCCAGTCGCCCCAGGCGGATCCGGTGAGTCCGTCCTGGAAGAACCTGGCATTGGGCTGGTAGGGTGTAGGGGGTTTAGGGTCTAAGGTTTAGGGTTTAAAGTTTAGGGCTAGGGCTGAGGGTTTGGGATTTAGGGCTTAGGGCTGAGGGTTTGGGATTTAGGGCTTAGGGTTTAGGGCTTAGATCTTCGGATTTCGGGGCTTTGGGGTTTCGGAGTCTAGGATCTTGGATTCTCCGGTTTCAGGGTTTAGGACTTTGAGGAATTGAGGTCTTTGGTGACTTAAGGCTGTAGGCTTGATATTTCATCGTCTTAGTGCAAGAACTGACTTACGAATTCTTAATAGGGAATGAAGGAATATGATCCAAAAAATCCTACATGAGCTATAGTCTAAACTCCTAGTATCCCCCTTAGTAACCTCTATACGAATTCCCTATATACCCCCTTATATGACCCCCTTTAAGGAATTTAGGCTACAGCTCACATAGTGTTTCCCTTATTCACTACTAAACACCCGAGAGTTGAGGGTATACCTGCTTGTTGGTGTTTTGACGGCTTCGCAAAAACTGTTGGCGGCGGGTGGTGCGGTGAGGGAGTTAATACGCTCTACCTAGAACAAATAAGGGACTATAGTTGACTGTAGGACCGAATGTAGGATATTATCTGGATGTAACTTGGGTTTTTCGCCGCCTTCAATCTGCGGGGGCGCGCTAGGAAAAGCATAGCGAGAAGCCCCAAGTGAGTTGGGGCCCTGACTTCAAGCTGAATGCTTTACACCATGAGGTAACTTCTCAGAACAGTCCCCGCATAATCCAAAAAGGGGACGCTCAGAGTCCCAGGCCGAACCCTGGCAACAGCAACGTGTTCACGATCCAGGTTGCTCCCTAACTCCGGAAGAAGAGGGCTGTGTGTGGATGCCGCGTATCCAGTGAACAACGCTCATTCTCTGCAACCAGATCCCTAACTGGACAGAAACGCTCACACCCTAAAACCCCAAACTCAAAACTCCTAAACCCTAAACCCTGAACACCTAAGCCCTGAACCCTCCAATGTAATTCCTTTTTGGGTTTGCTAGGGTTTTTGGTTAGGCTTCTTATTAGGACTACCAAAAAGGTACTACATTGGAGGGTCTAGGTAAGCCCTGAACCGTAACCCCTATTGCCAGGTCACATGCCGATGATGGCCATCATCGCCAAGCGTCCGTTGGCCAGCTCAGCAGCGAGCCTCCTGGCCCGTGGCAAAGGGTAACCCAGACCCGTGATTAATAAACCCCCTCCCCTTAATAGGGATCATAATAGGGATCCTAATAGTACGGCCCTTAAAGGAGGGGGTTTATTAATCAGGGGTCTACATTAATACAAGGCTTGTATTTAGGTTTAGGGTTTAAGGGTTTAGGGTTTTGGGTAATATAGGGTTATATTGGGATAATGGAAAACAAAATGGAAACTACAGCGATTATAGTAGGGAATATATAGGTGTTATGTAGGGATGTAGAGTATATGTAGGTTTGGGCTTGGGATTTTGTGTGCAAAGATCTGTACAAAGCTTGGTTGGGGTTTCTGACGTTTGCTGAGACAACCCGACGAATCAAAACAAATCCTGCTCTCTTTAAGGCGACCAGCCTCAAATCTCCAGGTGCGGGTAAAGGGGCATGTTCGTGTGTGCCCGTGTGCATGCGCACGAGCGCGTCGCAGCGGACTAGAAGGTCCAGGAAGCCCCCGCCCTGAAAAAACTGAGAGGCCTGCAGGCCCTTTCCCAGGGCACTGCAAGGTCCGGGGGGCCCCTCGAGACCCGGCAACCCCTCTCCCTGCAGGCCCCTGACACGAGGCTTGGCTTGTAGGGCAGACGTCCGCCGATGCCACCTGTGAACTGTCAAAGATCCGGTGATCCACCCCACTCATCAAGGATGCCTGCAGTACTGCCTTACCTTGTTGCCCGCGCAGAAGCTGAATGAAGGTCTAACAGGGTTTTGGGTTTTGGGTTTAGGGTTTGGGGTTTAGGGTTGAAATCCCCAAACTCCAACCCACAACGAAGCTACAAACCCTGAAGCTCTAAGTTCAAGGTTGCGCTTTTCTTGGATGATGCACTGTGCTACCCTTCGTACAAAAAGCTTGAATTAACTGACCCACAGTGCCAACATGACCTAACCCTACTCTGAACTCTTTTCCAAAGCACAAAAGGGTGCCTCCTCCGGACTGCGTACACTCCATGAGCTGTTACCCTGATACGGGTCCTATTTAGGGCTGTTAAAAACCGGGTCAACAGCTCTTGGAGCGTCCGGACTCTCCCTACAGTCCCTGCACAATCCCTACCCGACCCCGCACTCAGGCTCAGAGAGTTCGGTATCTTAAGCCCGAAAACCTTCACCCTCAAACCCGAAGCCCCAAACCCTTGAACCTCAAGCACAAATCCCCCACTATGCCAGCCTCTTCTTGGTCTCGTCATCGCCCACGGAGAAGAAAGGAGGCTTCCAGCCCATGTCGCCCGGACTGGATGGGGTTTAAGGCTTAGGGTTTAGGTCTATGCAGGGCTCCCTTTCAGGCGCCGTGCAAATCCGGGAAAAGGGGAGCTGAAAAACGTGAGTTCAGGTCTTTCAGGTCGTAGCATAGATTTAACATATGAGGTGCACATGAACTGGGGATTGTCAGCTAAGGCCAGAACCGTTACTTAAATGCACTCACCAATACTCTGACACTCACCCACAACCCCTATTAATGAGACCCCAGGGTTCCATGGTACTTGGAGGGTCAGCGGGACTTAGTAAGTATACTTTCATATCCCCTATGAACCATATCAGAGCCCCAGTTACTCCCATTATTCACCCACTTACTACATCCCCTGACTCTAAACCCTAAAACCCTAAACCCTTGACACCCTAAAC